>JABVZX010000001.1:19777906-19790266 GCA_020883565.1 Drosophila pachea
GAACATCACCGCGGCAAATTCAATTGTCTGGATTTAGTTTTTGCGGCAGATGCTTTTTATTTGCGCCCGGATTAAATTTGTTAAACTGGTGCAAATGGGCGACACGAAATCTCCGTGGAGCTGGGATCCCCATGGATGGGGAGAGATTAAAGTCAAGTATGTGGACGCGATTTAATTGTGCATTTCCGTGAGGAATCGATGGGACATAGCCTAAGTCGGACTCTGTCTGCCGCCTGCTGATGGCCGCCATTAGGATTGCAATTTATGAGAGGTTGGCCTGGGAAGTCTTGCGACTATTCGTGCAGCCGGCGCCAGCTGCAGTTGCAGCTGCAGCCCAGAAATTGAATTTAATGCTTGAATTATTTTAATTTCCTCCGGACTCCGACCGTGTCCAGCAAATAAACTAATAAGCGACAGAGGCACGTACGCACCTCTCGTGGCTCCAACGATTCTTTTTCATTTTTTTTAACACAGTTTTATTGCATTTGCGGAAATTAAAAGAGGGCTGAAATTTCTCCATAAGGCAAAGGCAAATGAAACACGAAAAGAAATAATCTGAGTCGGAATTCATGAGGGGCGTTCACAGCAAGTCGAGAGCTTGATATATATATGTAAAGCTATATATATATATATTGACATTCAATCTCAGTAGTCTAGGTAGCATTCTCGTTACGATTTTCGTTTTCGATTACCATTAACACACTATAGCGGTCGACACATTTCTCCTTCTTTGCTTGTACCAATCTGCCACCCAGTCAGAAGGATGCTGCCTCAACATTTGGATGAGCTGATCGCGACGTTGCTTTCATGGAAACAAGACAAGCACATTTTTCTGCCGGAATCCGATCTCTATCATATGATGCACTCTGCACGGAAAGTTCTCATAGATGAGCCGATGCTGCTTGAGGTGCAAGCGCCGGTGAATGTCCTTGGCGATATACACGGCCAGTTCGGGGATATGCTGCGGTATTTCGACGCATCCGGGTATCCGCCGCAGGCGAGATATTTGTTTCTCGGCGATTATGTGGATCGCGGCAAGCATTCTGTGGAGACGCTCAGCCTGCTGTTGGCGTACAAGGTCAAGTATCCGGAGTCGATATTCCTGTTGCGCGGCAACCATGAGTCGTCCACGATAAATGAGGTTTATGGATTCTACGATGAGTGCAAACGACGATATACGGTACGGCTCTGGAGATGCTTTGTCGATACGTACAATTGCCTGCCGGTCGCGGCACTCATCGAGGGCAAGATATTCTGCTGTCACGGCGGACTCAGTCCGGCACTGCACGAGTTCGACGACATTCGTCAGCTGCCGCGACCCTGCGAGGTGCCGTCGAGCGGCCTGCTCTGCGACCTGCTCTGGGCGGATCCGGATGCGTCCGTGTCGAAGTGGGCCAAAAATTCTCGTCGGGTCAGCGTCACATTCGGCCCCGACATCGTCATACATTTCATCGACCGCTTCAACCTGGATCTTATCTGTCGCGCCCATCAAGTTGTTGAGGATGGCTACGAGTTCTTCGCCAAGCGCCAGCTGATCACCGTCTTCTCCGCGGTCAACTACTGCGGCGAATTCGACAATGCCGGCGCCATGATGTGCGTCGACAACGAGCTCACCATCACGTTCTATGTGATAAAGCCCAAGAAAAAGAAAACCACCCAAAATTTCCCGATCGATTTTTAAGATCGGCTATTAAAGTTACAAAAATCAGGCCATATAGGTTTTCTTGTCCAACCGCCGTATTGACTCAAGGAGCACCACTTTCTTGCCTCCTCTCATTTGCATCGCCTGTTTCAGTTCGACAGGCTTTGCTTTCAACGTTGAATATGAAAAAATAAATAAAATAAAAAACATAAAAAAAGCAAAGAAAAACTAAAAACACGCATGGCCCAGAGATGCATTCTCCGGAAAGAGTAAAGATTAGCAAGGATGAGAATCCCAAGCAGCGGGCTAGCGTCAAAATCGAGCCGCCGAGCACCAGCGAAATCCTCGATATTATCACCAGGGGGGAGGCCTTCCGGATGTCACGAATGTGTGCAGGTCTTCCTGGCCTGGATGAGCCCAAGTGGTGGGGAATATCCATGGCCAGTATTCGGATTGGACACCTGCGGATGGACTCCGTCGAGTCCATCAATCGGCTTCTTCGATGAGTTCTGTGGAAGATCACGAAATCGAAGCGGACATTCTGCCGCCTGAACAAATATTTCGGAATGCTGTCCGATATGGTCAAGTTGATCCGTCCGAACGGAGTGCCTGAGGAGAACTTCGACTAATCGCCGAGCTATCGGGGCGTCCGCCATGTCATCGAGAGGTTATTGCGCAAGTTCGATCTCGATCTGATCCGTCGCGGGCACCAGGTGCTCGAGGATGGCGACGAGTTCTTCGCCAAGCGCCAGCTGGCCAACTATTGCGGGAGTTTCGGCAATGCCGTCGCCATGATGTGCGTGCATGAGAATCTGATCGCCGTGGAATAGATATAGCAGTTATAGAAGTTAGTTCGAAATATTGTTGTCGTGCCGGGCGGCACGTGTCAAATTGTAGGGGATCTGGACGGGATGAAACAATTGTAGACTCTATAGAATCTGTACGAACATAGGCTGGCTGTTATATACTCATACTTTCTTTATGCCAGTGAATATTTTGTTCTTGCAAGTCAAATTCTCGTTGTACGCCGCACGGGTCGTGGTGCAGTTCCGGAATGTCACATCACCAGGTACAGTCGGCGCAACGCCTTTCGACGATTGGCGAGCCCTCCAGCCTTGATCAGATCATATTGAATATTATCGAGGTGCGACGTGTGAAGACACTGCACCTAACGGAGACGGACATTAAATCGTTGTGCCAGCGCAGCCGCGAGATCTTTATGCAGCAGCCCATGCTGCTGGAGCTCTCGGCTCCGGTGAAGATTTGTGGTGACATTCACGGCCAGTTCACCGATTTGTTGCGCCTTTTCGACTACGGCGGCTATCCGCCAGCCTCTAACTATCTGTTTCTCGGCGACTACGTTGATCGTGGCAAGCAGTCGATCGAGACGCTCTGCCTGCTCCTCGCCTACAAGATCAAGTTTCCGCAAAACTTCTTTGTGCTGCGCGGCAATCACGAGAGCGCCGCCATCAATCGGATCTACGGCTTCTATGATGAGTGCAAGCGCCGTTATACGATCAAGCTGTGGCGCACCTTTGTGGACTGCTACAACTGCATGCCGGTCGCGGCGATCGTCGACACGAAAATCTTCTGTTGCCACGGCGGACTGAGTCCCGAGCTGAATAGCATGTCGCAGATCGCGAAATTGCCCCGCCCCTGCGAAGTGCCCGACAGAGGACTCTTCTGCGATCTGCTCTGGGCCGATCCGGACTCCAAGGTCATGGGCTGGAGCGACAACGATCGCGGCGTCAGCGTCACCTTCGGGGCGGACACGGTGGGCAGATTTGTTCATCGCTTCAAGTTCGATCTCGTCTGCCGTGCCCACCAGGTCGTCGAGGATGGCTACGAGTTCTTTGCGAAGCGCCAGCTGATCACCATCTTCTCGGCGCCCAACTATTGCGGCGAATTCGACAACGCCGGCGCCATGATGTCCGTCGACGAGACGCTCATGTGCTCCTTCTTCGTCCTGAAGCCGTCCAAGAAAGTTGGCCTACGGAAAGTGTTGTCCAAAAGTTAATGTTCTCTTAGCTGACGTGCGAGCTGCTACAATTCTTATAAATTCTTTTGTATGTACTGCCCCTTGGGCTCCCTCAATCACACAGAATAAACCGAAATCTGTTGTGCGATGTTCACCTCATCAAATAAAGGGGACACAATTTGGCCCCCTCTCTCTGCAGGCTCGCCTCCTCGCCAGAGTGTAATTGATTTCCTCTTAAACATTTTAATCAAATGAATTTATTTCCCTCGCTGGACAGCCGCCGCCTGGCTTCGCTTAATTTGGCTGCCATTTGGCCAGCTGAACTAATAGATTTGAAATGTGGCTGGCGCTGTCGGCGGCTGGCCGGCAACCGCTAACTGTGCGCGGCTAAATAAATTGTCCAACCTGGCCTGTTGTGACAGCCGCAGCAGCAGGTGATCGATTATGCGATCGATCATGTGGTTAACCCATAACTGTGTGGGCCCAGCTGCTTCCAGATCTCGGGCTCTGGCTGAGCCCAGTCCGTGCCCGGCTAGACTTCGTCTGAAGTGCCTCTGGGGCCGGGCTCTGCTTGGGCTTTAATTTCGCGCTCGAATAAAGCCGAAAAGCGAAAGGCCAAGGCCCCGACCAGTCCACCAATTTCAAGGAGTTGAAGTGCAAAGGATGCGCCCGTAGAATGCACAAATTGAAATTCGGGTATCGTCCCACTGGGCGGCAGTAATAAAACTCACATAAATGCATAAGGAAATCCCCAAACGCCGTTCTGCTCCAATTTGTCACTGGCCATTGCCATCAAGATTAGCCACAGCTGACACTCTATGAACTTACCAAAAAAAAAAAGAGAAGCAAAATAATGAAGAAGAAGAGAAGTTGTCTTGCAATTTGATTTGGTTTTAATTGCTGGACATGGCCATAAGCAATTACGCCTGGATTTATGGACGCCATTTAATGGTCAGCAGTTTTAGCCCCAGATTGGGCCAGAGCACAACTTTACTTTATGGCGGGGAAAGCCCTGAGGGCTTATAGAGGAGCGTAGATGCCAATTGAGATATGTCCGAGGAGCTCAGCTCCATCCAGTCCAGTGAAGGCAATTCATTGCGAATATCCTGATGTTGTAGGGAAGGAATTCTGTTTCCAATGAAGCATCCATTCAGATGCCAATTGAGATACAGCAGCTCAGCCCAATCAAAGCATATCTTAAAGTCCTGCCAAGGCAATACATTGGAAATGTCCTGGCATTCCATGGAAGAGATTCTTCTCCAAGGTAATGGCCAATGAGGCAACCAAGAAGCATCCATGAAGAATCCATGAAATGAAGAAGAAGTAGCTGAAGAGCTCTGTGCAGGCTAGCTCAGGCTAAGATCCACTCAAGGGAATCAAAAGCGAGCTCTGGCCAAAGCGAACAGTGAAGCATCTGTAGAATCTGTAGAATATAAGAATAAGGAGTTCTCTATCTGGGGCAGAGCTCTTAGAGCTTAGTGAGGATTGATCGAAGGATCAACGCAAATCTTGAAGCCCTGCCAAGGCAATCCATTTGGAATGTCCTGATATTCCCAGCCCCAACAGAGCAGATCTTGAGGTCCTGCCAGGGCGATGGGAATCTCGCGATGTGCAACTCCATTTCGTATGGAATTCTCCTTCATCCGTTGGATGTTATTTATGTGTCGTGTTTAATTTAGTTTTCGTTTGGTATACACTCTACGTACAGCTATTTAACTAAGGTCTATGGCAAGCTAACGGTAACCGGAGGTAGTCGGATCGGATCAATTGTTCGCGCTGTTGACAGCCAGGGCCCAGGCGAGCTGGAGCAGAAGGCCGATGCCGCCGAGCGCGGCGGCGCCATTGAATTGGAACGTGTTGCAGCCGTCCGCGTCGCACACTTTGCAGTTGACCTCGTCCTCGGTGTTGCACTCCAGCTGGGTGCCACAGCCGCGCTCGATGAGGCCGTCGGGACGGCGCGTTGCCACGCAAATGTCGTCGGCCGCATAGACGGCACAAATGGTCAGATGATTGGGCTCCTCGGAGCAGCCGGAGTCGGCCACCGAGTTGCAGATGTGACACTTGCGGCGATTGGCCGGGAATATGTCCGCGTTGCACTTGTTGCCAGCGCAGCCGGCACAGCTGCCGTTGGCCACGCAGGCGTTGCCCTCGCTGCTGCTCAGGCTGTTCAGGCAGCCGCGTATGGTGTGTCCGTCCTGCAGGCGCGTAACGCAATCGGCCAACGGGGCGTGGCAAGTCTCTGTGGTGGTCACATTGGTGGGCGCCTGGGCACAGCTGGGCGTCTTGCTGGAGTCGCAGGCCAGGCACACGCCGCTCGACGGCAGGAAGCTCAGCTCGTTGCAGTTGGCGCCGGAGCACTCGTGCAGCAGATTGGCGGCGCGCCACTGCTCCAGCTCGCTGCTGTTCTGGCTGCTGGCGCAGCCCAGCAGCTCGACCTCGCCCTCCTTGTACTTGGCGAAGCAGTAGTCGTTCGGCTCGTACTCGCTGCAGTATTGGGCGTGGCTCGAGCTGCAGTCACTGTCGCTGCCGCTGCAGACGTGGCAGCTGAGGCGGTCGGCCGGGTAGCCGAAGGTGTTGCAGTTGTCCTTGTCGCAGGCCACGCAGCCCGAGCCGCTCTCGTCTGAGCTGCAGGCCGGCTGGTCGAAGATCTCCTTGTCGTCCAGGCAGCTGCGCAGCAAGTCCTTCTCCAGCATGGTCACCAGGCACTTGCCCTGGCACTGGCGCTTGGCCAACTGCCCGCTCTGCGGATAGGTCACGCACTCGATGTCTACGGCCGAGTTGCAGTAGACGCAACTCGTGTAGTTCGCCACGTGCCAGGCGTCGTTGCACTCGTTGGACTTGCAGATGAAGCACAGTTCCGGATGCTGCCGGCAGTAGGCGTCCTCGTAGTCGTCCACGTCGTCCGAACAGCCGCGCCTGCGCACCGTCGCGCCGTCCTCCTCGAACACCGTCTTGCAGTCCTGCTCCACGTTCAACGTGCACTGCACGGCCGGCCCCAGCGAGCTGTGGCAGTGCTCGCCGGCGCAGCTGTGGCACTTCAGCGGCAGCGGCTGGAACATGCCGTGCAGGCCGTCGTCCAGCCGGTTGGCCAGATCGATGCCGTTGCACTTGTTGCCCACGCAGCTGCGGCAGTTGCGGTAGTCGTTCGGATCGCAGTCGATGACGCTGCTGCAACCGCGCGTCGTCACGTTGTTCTCCAGCTTGGTGGCGCACGTCTCCGTCGGGCTCAGCCAGGCGCAGGCCGACGATCGGCTCGGGCTGGACGTGCAGCTGCTGTCGTCCGCCGAGCTGCAGGTGTAGCACTGCGGCCGGTCGGCGGGGAATATCTACGGGGCAGGCGAAAAGGCTCGCTTAAGTACGCTTCTCTACGCCCGATGTTCGGGTCAGTTGGTCGCTTACCTCGCGGTTGCAGCCGTCCACGGCGCAGATCGTGCAGTTGACGTCTTTGCCCAGCAGGCAGCCCGCGAACTCCGTTTGCTCCAGGTCAAACAGGCAGCCGCGTGTCGTGGCTCCGTCTGCAAGGCACGAGGCGAGTTAGCTGAATGGCCTCGGGGAAGGGGGGTTGAGGTTGTGGACTTACCGGTCTCCACTCTGGTCACACAGTGCGTATGCGGCAGCTGGCTGCACGTCTTGAAGCTGTCCACGGCGAGGGGCGTGGTGGCGCAGGCCGGGTCCTCGCGGGAGTCGCAAACGGCGCATTTGACGGAGCCCTGGATCTGCGGCTTGTTGCAGTTCTCGCCCTGGCAGACGCTGATGCGTTTGGTCTTGATCACGGACTCCAGGTCCTGGTCGCGGAAGACGCCGAGGCAGCCCATCTGCTTGATGCTGTTGTTCTCGTCCAGCCACACGAAGCAGCTGTCGTTCGGCTTGTAGATGTCGCACAGCTGCGGCTGCGGCTCCTCGCAGTCGCCGTCCACGCAGTGGTAGCAGCTCATCCGATCCTCGGGCACGCTCTGCACGTTGCAGCCGTCGCCCGAGCAGGCCACGCAGCTGGCGTCACGGCCGGCCGAGCAGGTCAGCTGATCCGCCGGCTCCTTGTCGTCCAGGCAGCTGCGCACCAAATCCATACCGATCTCAGCGTTGCCGTACAGTGCGCTCATGCACTGGCCCTGGCACTGGCGGCGCTTGTGGGCCGCGTTGCCCGGATCCGTCAGGCAGGACTTGCTCTTGTTGGAGTCACAGTAGATGCAGCTGTGGTACTGGGTCAGGGCGGTGGCATTGTTGCACTCGTTCGACTTGCACAGCGGACACCTGGCGGGATTGCTGGTGCAGTGGCTGCCCAGCTGCTCGTCCGCCTGGATGGCGTCCTGGCAGCCACGTGCGATCACGTTGTCCGACTCCCCGAACACGGTTATGCAGTCCTGTTCGTTGTTGTCCGCGCAACGCTCCGAGCTGGTCGTCTCCTCCGCGCCGCAGGCGTCGCCCGTGCAGCTCAGGCAGGTCAGCGGCAGATCCTGCCACCAGCCGTGGTTGTCGTCGGATAAGGCGGCCAAGTCGACCACATTGCAGCCGTCGCCCTCGCAGAGCACGCACGTCTTGGCGTTGGGCTCGCAGCTCAGCGACGTGGCGCAGCCGCGGTAGGTGATGCCGGCAATCAGGCTGCTCACGCACTTGTCATCCTTCGCGTACACGGGACACACGGACAGGCTGTTGGGCGCGGACTCGCAGTTGGCGTCGGCCTCGGAGTTGCAGATGTGGCAGGAGCTGCGTTCGGCGGGATACAGCTCCTGGTTGCACTGGTCGCCCAGGCAGGAGGAGCAGTTGGTCGCGGTGCCATTGTAGCAGGCCAGGAACTCGTCCTCCTCCAGGCTGGACAGACAGCCACGCTCCGTGGAGCCGTCTCCAAGCACACGCTCATAGCATTCGGGCACGCCGGTCAGCTGGCAGCTCGTGGCGCTCGTCACGCTGCCCGGACTCACGGCACAGTTGCGATCCGTCCGGGAGCTGCACAGCACACAGCTCTGGGGCTCCTTGATCGAATCGAGGGTATTGCAGTCCTTGTCGTAACAGGTGAGCAGACGCTTGGCACGCTCCAGCAGGTAGTTGTCCTCGCGGCTGCGCTCGCTCAGGCAGCCCAGGCCTACCACCGTGCGCTCCTCGTCGAACTCGATGTAGCAGCCGTCCGACTCGCGGTAGTTGGCGCAGCTGGCCGGCTGCGGATCCTGGCAGGCGTCACCGCGGCAGCTGAGGCAGCTAAGGCGCGTCTCAACTAGATCCGCCGTGTTGCAGTTCTTCTGGTCGCAGCTGGAGCAGAGTTTGTTGTCAACCGAGCCGCAACTCTCGCGATCCTCCGCCTCGAGGTCGTCTAGGCAGTTGCGCACCAGGGCGTAGCTGGTCTGGTTTGTTTCGCCGAACAGCGGCCGGAAGGCGGTCATGCAGGCCTTGTGGCAGGTCCGCGATCTGCTGATCTTCGAGCTGTCCCGGACGCAGTCCGGATTCAGGCTGGAATCGCACACCAGGCACTCCACATAGTCGTCGAGGCTCTCTGCCGTGTTGCAGCCGTTCGAGTTGCAGCGCGGACAGTTGTCCGGCTGCTCGTCGCAGTAGCTTGTGGCGGCGGCATCCAGGGCGGCCATGCAGCCGCGTGCAGTCACCACGTCGCCGGAATTGTCGAAGACCGTGACGCAGTTGTCGGTGCCCTGGCACTGGGCCAGCTGGCCGCCGTCGCCCGAGGCGCACTCTGCGGCACTGGAGCAGGTGCGGCAGCTGATGGGCGGCTGCTGCCAGATACCGGGCGCTCCATGTATATTGAGACGGCTCAGGTCGATGGTGTTGCAGGCGTCGCCGCTGCTGCAGGTGCGGCAGCTGTTGGGATTGCCGGGCTCCGCGCACTTTAGGCTCGAGCTGCAGCCGCGATAGGTGACGTCGTTGACCAGCGAGGTGACGCACGTGTCCTGGGCATCGTAGATCGGACAGACGGCGCTGCTGCTGGGCGAGCTCTCGCAGTCGGGCGTCGTGGCTGAATCGCACTGATGGCAGCGCAGCCGGTCCTCCGGGAACACGGCGAGCCCATTGCAATTGAAGCCGTTGCATACCTCGCAGTTCTTATCGCTGCCCGTGAGGCAGCCGTAAAAGTCCTCTGCGGGCAGGCTGGAGAGGCAGCCGCGCGTCGTCGTGCCGTCGGCATCAATGTGCGTCACGCACTCCGTGTAAGGCAGGACGCTGCAGGTGTCGGTGGTCATCAGGTTGTTGGGATTGGTGGCACAGCGCGGATCGGAGAGCGAGCTGCACTGCAGACAGATGTTCGACTGGACGATCTTGGCCGGATCGTTGCAGTTCTGGCCCTCGCAGACGGTGAGGCGCTGCTGCGCCACCAGCTCGTTGATGACCTGCGTCTCGAAGTCGCTGGCGCAGCCAATGGCCACGATGCTGTTGTTGTCGAAGGCGATATAGCACTGATGCTGCTCCCTGTAGGCGACACACCTGGCCGGGATTGTGTCCTCGCACAAATTGTCCTTGCATGTGTAGCACTCCTGCGGCGACTCGATGATGTTCGCGGTATTGCATAGCGCTCCGCTGCAGGCCGAGCAGCTACTGTGGCTGCCAGCCGAGCAGCGTTCGCGGTCCGCCCGCTCCAGGTCGTCCAGGCAGCCGCGCGTCGGCAGCAGGGCCGAGTCAGCGGCGGAACTGCGCGGATACATTCCGATCATGCACTGGCCCTGGCATTGGCGTGTCCGCTGGGGCGTCTCCCAGGCGCAGCTGGGATCCAGCTCGGCATCGCACTGGTAGCACTCCACGTAAGAGCTCAGGCTGTTGGCGTCGTTGCAGTCGTTCGACTTGCACTGCGGACACTTGCCGGGATTCGCCTCGCAGTAGTCGATGTGCTCGCCGAGAACGGAATCGCTGCAGCCGCGCGCTATCACCTGGCCGTCCGTGTCGAAGACCGTGGAGCAGAGCTGCTTGTTGTTGCCCTGGCAGGTGCTGGAGCTCGTGCTGGCGCTCGCACAGCTCTCGGCGTTCGCACAGACCAGACAGCTCAGTGGCAGATCCTGCCACTTGCCCGGCTCGCCGACATAGTTGCCGGCCAGATCGGCCGAGTTGCAGTTGGCGTTCGGGCAGATGCGGCAGCTGGCCACCTGGCTGGCATCGCAGTACAGTTCCGACTGGCAGCCGCGTCGGGTGCGGCCGCTCTCCAGGCTCACCACGCACTTGTCGCCCGCCGCATAGGTGGGACAGTAGCTGCCGTAGGCTGCCGGCTGATGTTCGCAGTCCGCCGTCTCGCCGGAGTCGCAGCGCAAGCACTGCTGCCAGTCCGCGGGATACACTTGCTTGTTGCAGTTGTTGCTGTCACAGATCTGGCAGCTGGAGCTGTTGCCGCTAAGGCAGTCGTCGAAGAGCTCGTCGTCGGTGCTCATGAGGCAGCCACGCTGCAGCACGCCATCTGCGAAGTAGGGGGGAAATGCGAATACGATTAACGCAGGAGGAGAGGGGCCTACTTGGGGTCTACGCACCTTTCGTGATGTGGGAGTAGCACTGCGGGTACAGGTAGTGCTCGCAGACCGCATGCAATTGGGCGTCTCCCGAGATGCACTTGGGATCGCTGGTGGAGTTGCAGATGGCGCAGGCGACGCCGTTCAGGTTGAGCACGTCCTTGACATTGCAATTGTCGCCGGTGCAGAGATGCAGATCGCGACGGTTCGCCTGGAGGAAGCTGCTGGCCAGGTCACTGGCACAGCCCATGCTCTTGATGCTCCTGTCGCCCACGTGGATGTAGCACTGATCGTCCGTGCGGTACGCGGTACAGATCCGGGCGCTCACACTGTCGCACTTGTCGTCGTCGCAGTAGTTGCAGCTCAGCCGCTGCTCGGGCACAGAGACCGTGTTGCAGCCGGCCGAGTTGCAGGCCACGCAGTTGGCCAGGTCGCCGGCACTGCAGGCCAATCGGTCGTCGTAGTTCAGATCGTCGAGGCAGCCGCGAGCCAGCTCCAGGGGCGAGTCGAGTTCCGTGCGCGAGCGCGGATACAGTCCGGTGAAGCAGCTGCCCTGGCAGGAGATCTTCCGCGAGATGTCGGCCACGCCGCGGACGCACGCCGGCTGCTCGGAGCCGTCGCACAGCACACAGTCCACGTAGCCGTCCAGCTGCCGGGCGTTGTTGCAGCCCGAGGACTTGCAGAACTTGCAGTTGCCGGGCGTCCGGTCGCAGTAGTCCGTCAGCTCGCCGTCGCCGTACAGCTGATCCGTACAGCCGCGCAGCACCACCGAACCGTTGCCGGCGAAGACCGTGGCGCAGTTCTGGTTGTTGTTGTTCTGGCACTTCTGCAGCGGCCCCAGGCCGGAGCCCTGGCAGTCGCGGCCCGAGCAGGTGTAGCAGTTGATCGGCGGCGTCGTCCACTTGCCCGGATAGCCGATGTTCAAGGCGTCCAGGTCGACCACGTTGCAGTTGTCGTTGGCGCAGTGCCGGCAATACTGCTTGTCCGTCTGATCGCACTCGAACTCGGACGTGCAGCCGCGGTACGTGGCGCCGTTCACCAGCTTGGCGCTGCAGCCCTGGTTCTCGTCGTACCGCGGACACACGCTTTCCGCCGCGGGCGCCGAGCCACAGGTGGGATCCTGCAGCGAGTTGCAGCGATGGCACCGACGCCGGTCGGCCGGATAGATATCCCTGTTGCACAGCGGACCCTCGCATAGCACACAGTTGCCCTCGCCCTTCAGACAGGCGCGCTGCGCGCTCTTGGCCAAGCTGCTCACGCAGCCGCGCTCCGTGAAACCTGCGATAGAGGAGACAACTGACTTATTGCTC
>JABVZX010000001.1:19824523-19834792 GCA_020883565.1 Drosophila pachea
AATGGTCTATAAAACGTTCAGGGAAACTGTTCCAGCTCCAGTTTCGGTGTCCGACCGTAACAGCGTGGCGATGTGGGCGTGTCAGTGTACAATTGAAACAGCGTCAAGGTTCAATGGAGTTCGAGTCGATTTATGGATCAGTCGGCATTGCTCTTCAAATTCAATTAGTCCAACTATGGACTAAACTTTTCCGACATTCCAGCTCGCGACTCTGCTCTAAGCGGCTTAAGAGGAAAATTATTAATAAACTGCTTTCACTAATTTTCAGGCCGGCTCATTACGACGCGCCGGCCGTGGAGGCGTTGGCCATGGCAAACGGCAAACGGCAAATGGGAGATGGGAAATGGGAAATGGGAAATGGGAAAACACAACAACATTGTCAGAGCTCTATTTGGCAACAGTAAGCGTCCACTAAGCGTCAATATTTCATGCTAAGCCTATTAGAGATTATTGTGCCAGCTTACAAAGGCCTAAATGACAAGTGGCATTGCTGAGCGGCTCACTGGCCAGCGGCAGGGGAAGCGCAAGAGGCGGCTGGGCCAGGCGGCTAGGCCTAACATTTGCATAATATGCGACACCAAAAGAAGCTAAATGAATTATTCAATTTGATTGAACAGATCTTAAAGGGAAGGCTTGGAGCAACAGAATGGGAAAATTCTGGATGTTACAAAGGCTTAATGCATAAAAGTGTCTGATTGATTGATTGAAGGGGCAGAAGAGAAATGAGAGCAGTAAAAGGGCCAACAGTGTTAATAAGGAAGGACTCGCTGACTGATTGATTGACTGATTGACTGTGAGATCTATGACTGTCTATCTGGACTGAAGGAGACAATGATTTACAATTGATTAAGTAAAAGGCTGATTGATTGATTGATTGCATTTTTAAGGTCATACATTACCTAAGAGCCTGAAGGTGCTGAGTGAGAAGCTTTTAATTAACGAGCAGACTAGTTAATTGCATGACCTTGCAGATAGGCTAACTAGCTTGTTGAGAGTTACTGAATGATTGACGATGATTGACGAACTTCTGATGACCTGACTGATCGCCTAATTAATAAACAAGACCATTAGTTAGTGACAAGCAGGCTAATAAGTTGAATGATTGGCAAACTGACTGAACGATTGGATAAAGAAAAGAATGTCGGATAAGTCGACTTGACCTGCCGATTGACTAATTGATGGATTAACTAAGTTTGAACTATTACCTAAGCTCAATCGTTGATTAATCGATATACTGGTTAACTGACACCCCATCGGACTGCATTGATTGGCAGCAATAGAAGTAATTTTAGAGAAGCTTTCCAAAAATATCGTCTATACATGCTAAGCCAAGGAAAGCTCGAAATCGATAATGCCAACCGGCTGAGATGGAAATGTGAAAATTCGAAACATTTTCCTTCGGCTACGAGACCATACACAGAGAGACCAAAGGCACACGAATAATGAATGTGGAGCAGAGTTTCTGCTTATGTGAGATGTGAAATGGAAAATGTGAAAAGTGCTCGTTGGCCGGGAGCGTTGGCCGTTGCCCGTTGGTAAGAGGAACATGGGAAGGGGTAAAGGCGGAGGGAGGGAAAACATTTACACGCCATCATGCAAACATTTCATGAATTCATTTGAGCACCAGCTTGGAAAATTGCTGGCTAAATGAAAAGCTGGCACTTTCGGTGGCCGGCAACGACACGATAATGCAAGAAGAAAACTGGCCAGGTGAGCCAGGTGAGCCAGGTAATATGTTTGAATTATCGGCAGCAAACTGGCTTCGCACTCATGTGGGTCAGGTCTTCCAGTCAGCTGGGTTCAAGCCGGCTCCAGTTGCAACTGCAGCCGCAGTAAGCTTCTCGCGGTCAACGAGATGAGGCTGCGGCTCATCTGCTGCGTGCTACTGCACATCACTCTGCATCTGGACTCGGCTGTGCAGCCGGCAGTTTATGTGGTCATGGATCGCGGCAGCATTCCGCAGTGGCTGGCCTCAATCCTGCTGCCGACGCCAGCAACCACAACCACAACAACAACAACAACAACCACAAGCGCGCCGGAGTTGGCTGAGGCCAGTGATCCCGCGGAGCGGGAATGCGGCTCCTGTCGCTGCGGCCTGATCAACACGGTCTACAGGATTGTCGGCGGCCAGCAGACGCGTCGCCATCAATACCCCTGGATGGCCATGGTGCTACTCTTCGGGCACTTCTACTGCGGCGGCTCGCTGATCAACGATCTGTACGTGGTCACGGCTGGGCACTGCGTGAGCGGCGTGCCCGCCGAGCGGATCTCGGTGCGTCTGCTGGAGCACAATCGCAGCGATAGCGATCCGATGGTGCTGGAGCGTGGCGCCGAGCAGGTGAAGGTCCACGAGCTGTACGATCGCCGGAGCCTGGAGAACGACATAGCTCTGATTCGGCTGGATCGGCCGGTCAGCTTTGCGGGCCATCTGCGGCCGGTCTGCCTGCCGGCCGACGACAGCCGCTTCGCGGGCGAGCTGGGCAAGGTGATTGGCTGGGGAGCGTTGAAGGAGGGCGGCTTTGCGACGCAAGTGCTCCAGGTGATTTTGTGTGCCCGGCTGGGGCTGCGGCTGCGGCTGGGGCTGGGGCTGGGGGGTATACTAACTGCACTCTCAACTCTGACGCTTTCTAATGCCCGATTTCTCTCTGTGTTTCGCCCCCAGAGACTTGACAAAATTCGTTTGAGACTCTCTGTTTCTCTCAGCTTCTCATCCTCCATTTGCTGCTCCTTCAAGCTCTCCGTGATGCTCATACTGAGGTTCTCGCGCGGCAGACCTCGCCTCAGGCTCTACTTTTCTGGGTGATTGGGACGCTTTGCTAACAACACGGCTTGCTCTAACCACAGACCCGCTCGATTCCGCTTTTCGTTTGACCTAACCACTTTTGTTTTCGTTCGTCGCGAACCGGTTGGCCAGGAAGTGGATGTGCTGGTTCTCAGCCAGTCCGAGTGCCGCACCAGCTTCAGCTACAGCCCGGCCATGATCACGGACAGCATGCTCTGCGCCGGATACCCGGACGAGGGCGGCAGGGACGCCTGCTCGGGCGACAGCGGCGGCCCGCTGCACGTGCTCTGCGACGAACAGTCCGGCCAGTATCAGCTGGCCGGCATCGTCTCCTGGGGCACCGGCTGTGCCCGCCCCGACTCGCCGGGCGTGTACACTCGGGTGAATCAATACCTGCGCTGGATAGCGGCGAACACGGCCAGCGCCTGCGTCTGCACGAGGCATGCCGAGGAGGAATACTAGAGCCGGGCGAGCGTCGACTAATTGTAGTTGGCTGCCAGCACGTCCTGGCCACATCCTGGCCGCATCTGTCAAACTGGGACTGCAACAATGTGCGGCTGCCGCCCGGAGGCAGGGCAAACTTTCGAAATATGTATTAGTAAATTTTGCATGAACTACTTTGGCTCACTTTGTGGCCCGTTCGTGTGCATTCCCCAGCTGACTGGCAGTCGCCCAGTTATAGCCACATAAGATATCCATAACGTATACGCAACCGTAACCGTATCCATTGGCAAATAAAAAAGCAATTTGAAAGTGGGTTAGCTGCCATTCTATTCGGAGGCGAGGCGATGCCGTCTCCAGCGGCGAAACTTTGCTGGTTGAGAGGGTGTGGGGGAGTGGGGGGGGGGGGGAGCACCTGGTGCGGGACAAGGCCATGGAAATAAATCCCAATTCGGAGCATATCAACTGCCGCCGCATGCGAAATATTTTGTGCAATTGAGTTTGTTATGCATTTTGCATTTGCGCCATCATAAAAACCCACAGCAAGGACACAAACCCGGAGAGGACAGCACAGAAAGTTTTTCACTCTAGATAAATTGCTCGAAATATTTGCGGCAAGTGAGTTCTTAAAGTTGCATTGCAATGCGATAAGCATAACTTTACCGTTATTGCCAACAAATTACATACTTTGCATGATCTATGGATGCTCGCAGAGAGTTTTGATTGGCCCTAATGGAGAGCAATGATATTGTGCAGAAGCTGCCAGAGATAGTCTAGGGAAATGCAGTTGCCCAAGCTCAACGCTGAAGAAGCTTCAGTAGATTTTTGAAAGCCTGTGGCATTGGCTCAAGTTGAACTGAAAGAAAGTCTCAGGAAATTCCATCTGTCTTGGCCGTACTTTCTGCTTTCTTCACATATCCATGGGAAACTTTATAGAGAGTCGCTCTGAGTCGCTGGGATTAATTAGCTGCTAGCTGCCTTTCAAGATCAGGAACTTGTTCAGATTAGCATCCTTGAAGTTCCTTGAGCTTGTATGACATTTGCCTGCCCTTCTGCTGCAGTTGGCAAATAAGGCGTTGTCACGCCCTAATCTTTCGAAGGAGCACTGGCCAGAAGGCGGCTCTTGTTTGGAATTGGCCAAGTCTATGCCTTTTTCTGGCCACATTGAAACCTCATACTCCAGCTCCTCCAGCTCATCCTCCCAGAGGATGCTTCGAGATACTCAATTTGTAGATTGAAATGTAGGTAGAAATGCATTAAAATTAATCAATAAATTTTGTATATTTTTGTAGATATGTATCTGATAGATACCATCTATATATTGCCCTGATTTGGAGTCGGGGCACAATTTCGAATCGAAATCGAGTTTCGATCTAGATTTAATGGCTTTTGGCTTTCCTCAGGCTGCTCCCATTTGCCAGTCCGCCAAATGTCAACTGCAACGGGACTATACACATGCACACACACGCACACACACACCTGGGAATACTATATGCAAATAGTTCTGCCAACGCCATCATTAAAATCTTTTACGGCTCTATATTAAAGCTACACAAACTGTAAGACCGTAAAGAAATGCATATATGCTTTGCCAATAAATTTCTCTCTCTCCCCCTCTCTGTCTCTGTCTCTGTCTCTGGTTGGCTCCGTTTTTGGGCCAAGGCATATGGCCATAAAGATTTCCTACTCAAAGCCATAAAGCAGTCTCAGAGTCTTGTCTTAAAGTTAAAGTACTGTCGGCCTGCATGAATTTCCAGCTAAACGACAAATAACTTGGCATTTAATAACTCTACGGGTCGAGGGCCGACTCTCAATCTCTCTTCCTGTCTCTTTCGCTCTCTTCTTAGCGGTTCTTCGGCTGGCTCATTATTATGCGACGAACCGATTTCATTTCATAACTTAAAACTCAGCTTTGTCGCAAAACGAATTTATGCGCTGAAATTAAAGCTCAGATCGCGAACACAAGACCGAAAGAGAGGGAGGAAGGGAGAAAGAGAGGAAGAGAGAGAGAGAGAGTGGGGCTAAATCCAACGAGAAAAGCCAATAAAATCTATGCTCTGAGAAGGAGCGAAAGAGAGGGAGGGAGAGCGAGACGCCTCGAAGCTAAATCGAACTGGAGTAGTCAATAAAATCCATACTATAGACAGCTCGGGCATAATAAATTGCGTCTAGCATTCAATTTGATATAATCTTGTGTCATGTTCTCGGCTCCGCGGGTCTCCACTGAGCAGAATTCCCGGGAAGGCGAACATGACACATCTCATTATGATGGCGGCTCCCAAATGATGAGACCTCCTTTTCGGCCGCAGTAAGCATTTGCATGTGCCCCTCTTCCCCCTCTCTCTCTCACTCTCTCTGTCGCCCAACCTATATCTCCTTCTCACTCTGCGTGTGTGTCTGTCTCGCTGTCAGAGTATTTTGTTTATGATTTTGTAGCTGTCATAAAGTTATTAAAAGTATGTGACATTTTTATGACATTATGACGTCTCGACTCAGAGCCCAGCGATTCCACGACTCACGACGTGCCCCCTCCCTCCCCCCAACAAAAAAAAAAAAGAAAAAAGAAAAAAGTGAAATAAGATGGAAATATAAAAAATGCCACTTGCTTTTGTTTTCATTGGGCTTGCAGTTTCGAGGGCCTCCGAAACATGCCATGAAATATGATATCAAATAAAAAGCAAATTAAAGACGATAAAAATCGTGTTCCGCCTCATGCTGTGAATCTTATACGAAAGCATTCTGGTCTTGGCCATACTCTACCGAAGGGCATATGCACTTTGTGGCAGCTTCAGTCAAGTGAGATTAAACTAATCATAGGGAATCATATATATATGGAGGATGAAAGAGCGAGAAAGCGAGCGAGAGAGAGAGGGAGAGAGAGAATGCCCTTCAACAGGAAAAGAAAATAAAAAGAGCTTACACTAGGCAGAGCTTGCGAGATTGAAAAGGACAGTTAAAGAGAAATAGAAGGCCGGGCAGGCAAACAGATGAGAGAAGCACAGAGCACAGAGAGAAGCACAGAATGAGAGAGCAAGCAGCAGAGTTGGATTAATGTCTTTTCATCTTAGCTTTTAGCTTAATTCTCCCTTCGTGTATTCAATCCCTGCACTGGAAAGTGTATTTGCTCTTCGGTGTGCCGCTCCTTGGTCGCCTCTCTCACTCTCTTTTGGCTTCTCTTCTTGTGCGAAATCGAAACCAAAAACGACTTGGCCGACCTGTCTTTGGGGTCTTTCTCGATTGGCTCCACTTGGATCTGATCACCTCGGCAGTTGTTATTGCATGTTGTTGTTGTTGTTGGTGTTGTTGTTGCTGTGGTTATTCGCCTTGTTATTTGGTGGCTCATAAAACTTGTAAACATCGCACTGATTGTGCCCCCGATCTGAAGGCGTCACGCCTCGCCTGCCCCTGCCGCCGGCCCAGCCCCCGCCCCTATCCTGCTCGCCCACGACAGAAGCGGCCAGATATTTTCGGCCAGATAGTATTACAGCCACAGTTTTGATAGCCCGGAGAATGCCTGGCAATGAGATTTGAATAGTCGATAAACGTTTTAGAGCCCCCAAATGAAATATTTCGAAGACCCAAATCACTTGGCAGCGGCTACACAGGCTGCATTGTAATTCGCGAGTGGCTAAGGCTCCAATTCTGAGGAAGGCTGAGCTGAAAAAAAAGATAAAGTTAATACATGTATATAGGTAATATATAGGTTAGTCAGGTTAATTAGTCATTAGAGGACAGAGGAGAGAGGATAGAGGATAGAGAATAGAGGATCGAGGATAGAGGAGAGAGGATAGAGGATAGAGGATAGAGGATAGAGGATAGAGGATTGGGGATAGAGGATAGAGGATAGAGGATAGAGGATAGAGGATAGAGGATAGAGGATAGAGGATAGAGGATAGAGGATAGAGGATAGAGGATAGAGGATAGAGGATAGAGGATAGAGGATAGATGATAGAGGAGAGAGGATAGAGGATAGAGGATAGAGGAGAGAGGATAGATGATAGAGGAGAGAGGATAGAGGATAGAGGATAGAGGATAGAGGATAGAGGATAGAGGATAGAGGATAGAGGATAGAGGATAGGGGATAGAGGATAGGGGATAGAGGATAGAGGATAGAGGATAGAGGATAGAGGATAGAGGATCGAGGATAGAAGATAGAGGATAGAGGATAGAGGATAGATAGGATAGATAGGATAGATAGGATAGAGGATAGAGGATAGAGGATAGAGGATAGAGGATAGAGGATAGAGGATAGAGGATCGAGGATCGAGGATAGCGGATAGAGGATAGAGGATAGAGGATAGAGGATAGAGGATAGAGGATAGAGGATAGAGGATAGAGGATAGAGGATAGAGGATAGAGGATAGAGGATAGAGGATAGAGGATAGAGGATAGAGGATAGAGGATAGATAGAGGATAGAGGATAGAGGATAGATAGAGGATAGAGGATAGAGGATAGAGGATAGAGGATAGATGATAGATGATAGATGATAGAGGATAAAGGATAAAGGATAAAGGATAAAGGATATCGACTATATAGACTATATAGAGGAAAGAGGTAGATAGAGGATTTTCGCAAGAGTTACCTGCGCGAGAGTTTTGGTTTATTTATTGCAACGTTTCGGCCTATCTAACTTTGGTATTACATGTAGATTAATGGATTATAAATTGACATAACGTACATTTAATTGCAGCGTTCCCGATTGAGTTTCTAGCTTACCGTTAATTGAAAATATTTTAAGTATTGTCGCGTCCCTCTATGCTAATATTTGAACGTCTTCTCTTTGATGTTTATTTGGAAATATGAAAAGAAAAGGAAATGGGATTGTGCGGATCTTGGCGAGATCCCTCCCCCAGCTTTCATCTCAGCGCGGCCGCTTCGCTTTGGACTTGCGCAGATCGTAGCGGCGATGCTTGGAGCCGCCCTTGGCAGCGTTCTGGCCCGCGCCTTTGCTGGAGCCCTGGTTCGCCTCGGCGGCGCTGCTCGTTGAGTTCTTGGCGGAGCTTGTCGTAGTTGTCGCGACGTAGTCGTCGGCATCGGCGGCGGCATGGATTAGCTCCTCGTCGGCGTCATCGGTGGGTGACTCGTATTCCATTTCTTCGGCGGCGACAGCGCTCTTTTTCGCCCCCCTCTTTCGCTTGAGCTTGGGCTTGAGCGCCTCCACGTCGCACAGCTCCTGTATGACCTGCTCGAGCTCGATGTCCTCGGACGGCTGAATAGCGTTGCTGGCGGGCTCGGGAGGTTCGCTTTTCGTTTCAGCCGCGCGCTGGTTGTCCTGGTTGCCAGAGTCCTCCTCGTCCTCGGAGTACACTATGCCGATGGGCAAGTTCTGCTGGAACGAATTCGTCTTGGTGGCATCCACCACAATGTCCTTATAGCCACTGGTGCTGGTGCCGTAGCGCGGCAGATACTCTGAGAAGAACTGGCAGATCAGGGTGTGCTCCACCTGGCCGTAGAAGCCGGCGTAGTCGGGCACCTTGCCCGCCTCGAACTGTAGAACGGAGTCGCGCGGATTCGTGTGCTTGGAGGCCAGCGACGGCGCCAGCGTGGCCGTAATCGGCTGCTGGGCGGTGCCGGAGCGGCCGCGGCGCGGCAGCAGGTGCTCCTGGGGCTCCCGCTCCTGGAGCAGTCGCACGTCGTTGTGGTAGTTCAGCAGGGTCTGGAAACGGAATCGAGCCAGCTGCAGCGGCGAGTAGCTGGTCTGAAGCGAGCTGGGCGCATCCTTGGCCGTGGCCGGATGCTGCGCCGGCTGGCGCTCGAACTGCGGCGTGGACATCAGCAGCAGCTCCTCCAGTTGGTAGGCCTTGAAGCACGCGTGCTCGTAATATATCTGCGGGCCGTCTTCGGGTTCCGACTGGCTTTGCACCACGCGATCGAAGCCCACGTCCGTCAGCTGGCGGATGAACTGCGTCATGCTGCGGCTGCGGAACATGCACTGGCTGCTGCCCAGATGCTCCTGCAGGCCCAGGTAGTCCAGCTGGAGTTGCTCGCCGTCGGGCGTCCAGTTGATGAACGGCACCTGGTCGCTACTGGCCGCCAGATGGAGCTTGTGCAGGAAGTTGTGGCTGAGCAGCGACTCCAGCGGCTGCTCCGTCGCCGTCTCGCCTTGTAGCGTCAGCTGATTCAGGTTGGGTATTTGGGGGCCAGCTACCTGCAGATCGCTCGGATCGAACTGTATCTCGATGCGGACATGGCTGAGGATGTCATCGGGGTCCATCTCCACGGTGGTAATCGCGTCGGCATTCGCGGCGGCAATCGCGGCGGCTATCGCGGCGTCATTCACGTCCTCGTTGGCCTCGACCATCCCGTCGACGATGCCATCGACGTCGGCATCGTCTTCGGCGACAACTTCGGCGACGACTTCGTGAGCGCCGTCAGCGTCAGCGTCGGCGTCATGGCTCGCTTGGGCTATCTGATTTGGCACATCGTCCAGGTTCTTCAGGAACTTTAGGAACTCGAGCTGAACGGGGTTCTCCGCGTCTTCCGGCTCCTCCAGGCAGCTTGGCTGCTCCTCTATTTGCGTACCTGGTACTATAACGGGACTGCTGCTTTCTCGATCCGTATATTTACTCATCGACATTTTCTATTTAGCTTTGTGCATATTTATAAATATTTATTTCCTGTTTTGATTCAATAGCCAACTATTACTTCGTTTGATTAACTGTCGATTCGGGCTAAAAGAATACGATTGTAGTCCCCCGAAATTAGACCTGCCAACCAGCCAGTGTTGGCTAACAACCAAAGCAATTGTCAAAGCCAGTCAGTAGTCAGTCAGTCAATACCTCGCAGCTCGCCCCGCCCCCACCCACAAATCCCAGGCCCCTGACATTAACAGTTGCCAATTTCCACGCCCTCAATTATTTTCCATTTCATTAGTTTAGTCTCCTCATGCATAGCCTATACATGGGCTTTAGCTTGATAATAACAAAAAATTACAATTAATATTATTAGAGGTGTAAGTACAAAGGTATTCCCGAAGAAAAATTCTATATAATTACGTAATTTTTTTATTGTCAATTTGATTATTTTTTAGCAGATTTTCAAAGTA
>JABVZX010000001.1:19903955-19915448 GCA_020883565.1 Drosophila pachea
TATTTAAATGGAATTGCCAAGAGGCAGAAAGTACCTCAGTCAGCCAGCCAGTCGGCGAGTCAAGCTGCGTCAAGCCTCGCTGCTTATCGATTACATCTCGTCATGCGTCAAACGCCCGCGCAGACTGACAAATCGATGGACCAAGAGGGAGGGGGAGGGAAAGAGAGGGAAAGAGAAGGGGAGAGATTGAAGGCCACCATCAGCTTAGTGTTCTGGAGTGTGGCAAATAAATTGACATTTATCTGCGTGTAACAAGATCAAGTATACGCAACATTGCCCTCTCGAGTCGACGAATCTGCGGCCGGAGCTTGTTGTGTTTGCATTGGGCTCACAGCTCAGCTGTGATTTCGTGGCCTATTCGAGAGCTGAGTTTTTGGCCCTCACCCGGCGCAACAGCAGGCGATTCTAATCGCAACGTGGCGTATGAGTAATTTATATACGCCCTAGCCTCGATACAAGCAAAACAAATTAAAACGGAAACCCAACTGCCAGACCTGAACCGAAGATGTATTTCGAGTTGCCGTAAGCTCCACGTGCGTCAGGTTCTGCTCAGAAGAAATTACCTGACATTTGATTCGCCGATTAGTGCGTAGGGGTGTGTGTGTGTGTGTATGTGTGTGTGGAAAGGCTCCTTGTTGGAGCACTTTTGAATTGAAATTGCAAATTTAGTTGCATAGAAAAGTTTGACAAGAAAAACTTGAAACAGGCTTCAGGCTTCAGATTGAGCTCGTGGGAAGCCACAACGAGGGCTGCAGCAATCTAAAGTCAGGGCTGGGCAAGTGGCTCTAGCTGAACGAAATACTACCCAGAAATATTGTGTTAGAGCCAGAGTGCCTGCAGCCCTGTGTCCATGTGCGTGTGGCGCTTCTTGGCTTCTCGGCTTCTTGGCTTCTCGGCGCCGCTTATCAGACATCGTGTTGCACGCGCAGCACATGCAACTTGTTAGCTGCCGCACGGTGGCCGACCAGTTGAGTTGTTGGCCGGGTTGACAGCGCTGAAAACTTCGCTGACAGCCCCCGACCGAGCGTAAGTAGCTGCTAAGTAAGTTGCCAACATGCCGACATCTGGATGGCTGGCAATACTATTCCGAGCGTAATCGGAAATCTCAGATGGCGTATCTGCTGGCTTGCTCCTCGACTACGTATACATCTATATATATACAAAGGCGAGCCTCTTATGCGATGGCCGTCCCGCAACAGCTTACTAGCTTTCTCCCTGCCCCTCCCTCCCTCCCTCTCTCTTTCAATTAACACTGCTAACCCAGTTTTGCGTAACTCTTCTTTTGCAGAACTATGCCATAAATGCCCCAGAGCCCCCAAAGCGAAGTGCAAACGGACAAGGTGAGCTCTACTGCCCATTCCATTCCTTTCCGTAGCGTAATTAGAGTACGGAAATCACATATAAAACCAATTTGTGCCTGGCTGATGCGCAGTGGCGGGCAAGTTTAGACCAATTCCCATCAAATTTCCTGTCCCCAAAAACTGATAGGATTTTAATGCAAGTCGGAAATGCGCTCAACGAACCAGAGACCAGGCGAAATCCATTCGCTCAAAAGTTCAACCATTTCCGCTGAGAACAAAAACGAGGTGAAAATGGGATCCACAAAGATGGAGTGCTTGCGGAAGAGAAAATGTAGCGAAATCTGAAATATATAATTGGAATCGAGACGAAATACTTTGGGACACTTGCTTAGTCCGGGCAGGGACTTAGGGACTTTGGATTCGGCTTGGACAGTCCGAGCTGGTCCAGCGGTTGGGGTTCGCCTAGTGCTGCTTCTCCGCATGTTTTGTTCAGCTCTTTCACACGTTCGCAGGGCCGAAAAACTCTGCTGGAAATTTGTCTCTTTTTCGTGCTGTCTGGCAACGCTGTCTGCCTGGCAACTAAATGAATTTAAATTACTTCTACGTGCTTCGGCTTCACATGGCCCCGACTTGACGCAAATCATGAATAAATAAATTTTATGCGTAAATATAATTCAATTACTTGAATTTCGATACCCCTTCCCTCCCTCTCCCGTGCCGTCCAGCACGCGCTTGATGGTGAGGACATTCGGGGTCGTTGTCGGCCCTTTTAAAAATAAAAAGCTGCCAAAAACCAGCCAATCGATTGCCTTTTATCCCGCCTGTGGACACTTTATAAGCACCTCATTGATTTTCATTGATTTTGTGTGAGTTATTTTTATAGAAGGTATTTCCAGTGGTCCGTCGGGTCATTGGGCAAATTATTTATGTATTGATGCGTCCTTCGGCATTCACAAAGGATTTTCTCCGAAAATTACTCAGCCGCGGAAGGCTCTTCTGCGAAAGACTCAATTCAAGTGCGAACTAAACAATCTTCTCTATTATTCAGTTCATCGTATTGGATCCCATTTGGGGTATATAGAAGAAATTCATCGATATGCATTGACAGTTAACTTATGCCTATACGTTGACTCAAATTGGTCTTGAGTTGCTAATCAGCTGCTAGCAGCAGATCTAAATCTAATATGGGTCATGAGAAGTCTAGAAATGCGAATAAAAATAGAACAAGAGTTCAAATTGCTTACATTTGAATTTCAGAGAAATGAAAGTAAATTATTTTGTATTTAATTTGTAACTGAATTTATTATGATTGATACATAACCTCCAAAAATTGATCATCATC
This sequence comes from Drosophila pachea, assembly GCA_020883565.1. Lineage (NCBI taxonomy): Eukaryota > Metazoa > Arthropoda > Insecta > Diptera > Drosophilidae > Drosophila > Drosophila pachea. Next base: position 19,906,599 of record JABVZX010000001.1, read on the forward strand.
ATTTAAATATAACATTCTAAACAATATTTTTTATTATGTTAATTTTTCTTATAAAAGTAAGCAATTTTTTTTATATTTTTTCCCCTCTTCAAATTAAAAGAATCGCAGAAAGTAGAACGATTGAAAATTACAACATAAATGGTTCTTGTCTCGGCTAAGCGAAGCTTAAAGTATATCATCACGAACTTCATTTATCCCCGATTATGTTTTGATTGATACATAACCTCCAAAAATTGATCATCATCATTTAAATATAACATTCTAAACAATATTTTTTATTATGTTAATTTTTCTCATAAAAGTAAGCAATTTTTTTTATATTTTTTCCCCTCTTCAAATTAAAAGAATCGCAGAAAGTAGAACGATTGAAAATTACAACATAAATGGTTCTTGTCTCGGCTAAGCGAAGCTTAAAGTATATCATCACGAACTTCATTTATACCCGATTATGTTGTAAAAATCGTAAGTCGCATTTGAACTCTTCACTCTTAGTTAATTAACAATTTAATTACGCTACCTCCGGCAGCTGCAGTTGCTAATCCCACTCCTCTCCTCCCCCCTCCAGCTTGAGCTCCTCCTCATGGTCTACTGCACTGCTTGTGCGTCACGGAGTGCTCGAATTATTCTCGACTGCGCTGTCTCGGCGGTTGGCGTTGTCAATTCTTTTGGTAAAAGTTCTATAAATCACTCAACGGACTCAACAGGTTGCCATTGGCCCAGTCAGCCCTAATAGTCTGGCCATTTTTCAAGTGCCAGCATTCAATTAACAGTGAAATTTATGTATGGCCAGAGCTCTGGATTCAGCTGCCCCGCCCGCTCGCCTCTCGCACACACGCTCAGTGGAAAATCGTTCGTATCAACTGCCAACTGCAATTAAAAGGCAATGAATTTCTCGGCTCTCTGCTCTCTGCGTTCTGCTCCCCCCTCTCCGCTCCGCTCCCTACTCATTTAGCTCTCGCTCTGACTTTGGCAGTCCTGCCAATGTGTGGGCGTTTCGGCTCTGGTAGCTCTGCCAGCTGGGGGGGCGTGGCTGCGTATGGCATTCGCCTTGAAAGTAAAACACTTAACTTAAATTGTGCTCAACAGCTGGAATGAAACGCGCATTGCTTTAATTTTTGGGCAGCTCCCCGCGCCCGCGCCCCCGCCCGCTTACTCCGCCCGACGACTGTGACACTGCAGAGACCGATGCTCCCTGCTCGATGGGATTATAATTTATTGATTCCCAGTGGGCGCTGGGCCACATCTGTGTGCGGCGACTGTTTAAAAATAGTTTGTGTACATTTTATTTACAATTTTTAACAAAGTTCGGCTCCCCTCCCACCCGCAGCCCTTTACCCTCAACCTATGCGGGGGGGGTGGGGGGGGTAGACATTAGCGAAAGCTGCTGTCGCCCTTTTGGCAACATATTTCAGATTCTTTTTGCTTTCTTCTTTGTGACAAAGTGGAATTTGAAAATGTGCTCGCAGCTGTCGCTGGCACGCCCCCTCTGCCGCCTCTAGCAGCAGCTGGCCAATAAAATTATTAACGTGTAAATTCTTGCGACTTATTTAGCTGCCAATTAATAAATTTTAAATTCACTTGCGACTCGTTTGTTGCTTCCCAAAACATTCCGATAGAGTCCATCTCCCTCCCCCGCTCTCCCCCATCCACCATCACCCACACCGCCCGATGCCACTGGCAATATGTGTCTGGCATATTAATGAGCATTTGTTACACTTCTCGACGAAAATTTATGTGTCCAGGTTAAATTCTTGGGATTTCTGGGCCGCTTCGTTCGGCTTGTTCATTTGTTAAATTAATTTATGTAGCTGTCCGGAAAATGTTCGGCCAAATATTTGGAGACATTGCCAAACAATGAAGGGAGGCATTTCTTTTCCGAAAACTGTGTTCTGCTTAACCCTTTGATCGGCTTGTGCAAGAGTTGAATTTATTTGAGACTTATTAAATGGAACAAATATGAAAGACTTCGCTATATTTGAGATTGGGCAATGCTTCTTTAAAATCAGCTCTTCAGCTCCCATCTCCATCGCTCTCCCCTGACCTCTGCCATTTGCAGGCCGCACACGTTGCTCGTGAGAACACTTTAATATCCCGAAAATATTCACTGGACCGCTCGTAAATATATAGCCCAACTACTCAGGCACGCCCCCGCATTAAACTCTGCCCCATTTCGGGGAGCTCATTTACATAACGGCCGCTGGCGGCGCAACCCTTTCGCAATATATTAAAACCGAAATCTAGCTAAATATTTAATTGGCACACACGCACACACGCACACACACACACACACACACACATGATATTCGCACTCGAGAGATTCAGAGACTCTATCTCTAATTGTTATACGTAGTCCGGAGTACACTGAACTGGCCGCAGCAGCAACCGCGCCCGGCCAGGCGCCATTGTGTCCCAGTCCCGAGGCTCCGTGTTGGCTTGGGCGAATTTTTAATGTGCGCCACTAGCTGCACAATGTATTTCACTTCATTTTTTATTTACGCGCCCCTCGGCTGCCTAAAAAGCACAGTCCCGCCAGCCGCCAGCCGCCAGCCCCCAGACCCGGCTCCTCCTGGAGCTCCTTCTGGCCCGCTCAACCCTTGCTCTATGAAAATGTTTGCCTTGGCGTCCGAAAAAAATGTTTGCGTGCCAAATTATTGTGCCAGTGGCCCAAAGTTTTTTCCTCTCCGGCTGGCTTCTGCTAGCTGTGTGTGTGCGAGTGTGTGCGAGTGTGCGAGTGTGTGTATTTTTTGTGCTGGCAGCAGCCAAAAACGCAAAGTGCGTTGTACTCGACTCCTTTGGAGGCAGCCGGCGAAAATCGATATAACTCACAGGCGCACAACACGGCGAATGAGCGATGTGGCAACGTGGTGCGCCTCGGGCCAGGGCTATTAGAGCCTAATTCCCATTATACATATGAGGGAAATTAAATAACGACACGTATATTATTTAGATTAAAGATCAGCTGAATATTTAAAATATTCTTTGAATATTTATGAATCACATTTCGTTTTGTAGCCTGAATTGATTGTGATAAAGTTTAACTAGAGTCCAACTAAGGCGGGCGGATTCCATGGCGAATCACTTCTAATGCCAAGAGGGGAAAGCCCCAAGCTGAAAAGCCGCCTGGGAAAATGGTAAACTTTACGCACATGTGCCACAAGTCCAAGACTGAAATTATATTTAATTTTTTATGACAGTTTGTATCTTTGGCTCTGCTGCTGGCTCTGCCTCTGCTGCTTGTTCTTCTGCGCTGCGGTGCGCATCGCTTGATTTGCAACACGGAAAATATAAAGTGAGAGAAGAGGCAGAAGAAGAAGAAGAGGAAGGAGGAGAAGGAGAGGCAAGCGCAAAATGCAGCAGCGCCTTTTCAAATGGCTTAATAAGCGGCCACAACAACAAGCGGCATATCTTGAGCTGTCTCGCAGTTGCAGACGCCGTGGCAGACGCGCCAGATGCAGACAGTGCAACGTGCTGCATGCCGCATGCCGCATGCCGCATGCAGCAGCCAACGAGCGAAGCAGACGCCATGCGGCAAAATAAAAACCCCAAACACTATAAAATAGACATACAAAAACGCGAGCTAGGTATTTAAAAATATATGCTCTCCTCTCTCGCTCTCCCCCCCTCTGTCTGTCTCTCTCTCTCTCTCGCTTACATGAGTGGCCGAAATAATGCGACAATTGCATTAAGTGCACATCGGGCAGACGGAGCAGAAGACGCCGCAGAGCGGAGCCGAGTCCGAAACACTGGCGACTGCTGCCAAATGAAATATTTTATCTTTATATGCAGCCTGGAGTTTTTGTCCCCAACTTTAGCTGCTTTTCCGCTGCACTAAATGCTCCGAGTGGTAGGAGATGCTCAACTGGTTTTTATTGTGCCAGGTTATGGTCAAATAAAGTTTTCGAGCTTAGCTCGCATATGCTGGAAAGGGGTTAAGCAGCGAGCTGAACGTGACAGCTCAAGTGTGAAGTTGGCCAATGGCAATTGAATGGCATTGCACCAGATATGGATATGCAGATAACGATCTCGCTCTCTCGCTCTCTCGCTCTCTCTCTCCCTCTCTCTCTCTCTCTCTTGAACAGCTTGGCTTAGCCAGAAGTTGGAGCTACTAAGTGGAGCTATAACTGCATTGATATTTGTTTTGCTCCTCCTGCTCTGATGAGATTCAATGCCAGGTGTCAGCCATTATGGGATATGCTAATGCCCGAATGTCTAATGGAAGCTGCTGCTTAAGCAATTCTCGATTGGCATTCCAAACGTGATGCATGCAATTTAAAGTTGGGCCAAACATTTGTTTGGCCTGATTCAGATTAAAAGTTATCAAAAGCATTATCTTTCCTGTGGAATGCTGCAACATGTCTCGGGCTCAGGCGAACACAGTTTTGCATTTAGCTCTGTCTGACAGAAGGAGTCGGAAGAGTGGGAGGGATGAGGATAGGGGGAGGGGTAGCGTGTGGCCGCCTGCCATTTTGGCCCCATTACTGACCAACTGAATAGATCTAAACGACAAAACAAAACAAATCTCGGTCTGCGTCCGCGTCCGCGTTCGCGTCTGTGCCTGTGCCTGTGCCTGTGCCAACAATTGCATTAATTATGCGTGCGGCAACATTTTGTGGCAAAGGCTTTTGCCAAATTGCCACAGCGGAGGCACTTGAAAGTTTTGCAGACACTCAATTATAAGGTCCAGGCACAGCGGGCACAGGCAGGCTGGTGGTCAGGCGGGAGCAAATGGAAAACTGCCGCCTGCTGACGGCGACGACATCAACAATTCATCTTTGACGGCGTCTTCGGTCTGCTCCGTCGCGGCGCTGGGGGCAGGGGTGCGAGGCGCAGTTTGTGCGTGCCGCACTTCAAAGCGAGTCTCTCGGCGAGGCATCAAAAAATCGGGCTGGGAATCTGCAGCATTGTCTGGGTTCCATGTCGACAGCGTTGCCTTTTCTGTTTGCCTATTCAATACCTGAGCAGAGCGAGCGAGAGGAAGAAGGAGAACGGGAGAGAGGGAGTGGGACTGCGTGTCCAAGGGAAGGAGGCTGTGGAAGACGAGCCGAATGCTAATCTTGATAAAAATAAACGCACTCGGGCACGTTGAGGTGGAAAAGTTGGCGCGTCTCACGTTTTTCGTCGCATTTTCAATTTGCTTGGCATTTGCCTGGCCATTGTCAGCGTATGCCACCCATTCCCAGCCCCTCCACCTTCCACACTCCCTTGCCCATGCTAAGTGAATATTAATATTGACTTTTTGCCTATTTGCTTTCGCATAGTTTGCAAAGTTTTTCACCTTTGATTGCTTCGCTTGCTCGCTTTTCCATAGCCTGAACCTGAACCTGAACCTGAACCTGAACCTGAACCGAAGCCCTGACCTCACCCGCTTGCCATTTGTGGCCTTAAAGTCAACGCCGCCCCCTCGTGCCCCTCCATTCTCATTCCCAGGCTGGTTTTGAATTTATGTGCAAAGTTTTATGCGTAGCCCGAGCCATGGAATGGGAGCTGCTGCCGCCGCTGCGGATGCCGCAAGTGGAGGCGCTTTTCCATTATCAGCATTTGATGCTGCTTCCTTGTCGGCAGCTCCAGCTATTATTTTCCATTTTTATGACATTTTTACCCGCACCCCCCGTCGCCAGCCTTTCGGCTAGGAATATTCACATGTTGTGCATATATCTGCGCCCTCCGGCTGGCTGCCTTCCGCTCCTACGCGGATCTGCTGGTTGCCCAGGTACTCACCCACAGTCGGGCTTGTATTAAAATAAATTGACAAGCAGAGCAAACAATGTCAATTTAATTAAATGAAGCTCATGAGAAGCAGAAAAAAAATCAAATGGGCGGTGCGAAATCGTTTGAGTTTTCGTCTAAGGTGCGACCATAAAGTTAATGAACGAGCAAACCAGGATTGGATAAGCGCTACGTGATGAACAGATGTTGGATAAAGCGTACTGAGCTGTTCATAATGTGCTCTGATACCAAGGCGTATTACGTTGAGGGAATCTGGAGTGCTGGATCAGCGAGCTCTAGATAATAATAGAGTAATATCCGGGAGGAGAAACCATTTGGTTGAATAATTTAATGAGAATATAGTATAGAGATCATCTCTCATATATATACTATATATAGTATAGTATAGATAGGTATAATTGCCTTATAAATTGATCATTGTAGAACATCAATTTAAAGAAATATTCTGATCCATCTCTGTCAAACTCAATGTAAGCCTCGAGAGAATTGATTCATTTGAGGAAGAAAACTGAAGACTGAAGGAAAATGTTGCACTTTTGAGTTGATTCTTTACTGGACTTTTCAACATCCATCTCAAAGAGCCATTTGAAGAAAATAAATTCATATTAAATTCTTCATAATTGTCATGAAATATGGACAGAGAGAGTCCTCGATTTCAGCCCATTTTTCGAGCATCTGCGTCCAGGATCTCTCGCTATTCTTTCAAGCAAAGTGTGTCCCACTTGTTGAATTTATTAAAATGTTATTTAAAGTGTTTATTATATGAGCAGAGTCAGTTACTTACATTTTACCGTTATTTGCGCATTTCAACATCAACTTTCCGCCATTCTCGTTCATTTGCAACTTCTCAATAATGAAATAGGTCAATTTAAGGCCCTTTTCATATGAAGCATGACCTGGCAAGCACGCCCCGCTGGGCTCACATCCACCTTCAGTTTGCGTACATATTTAAGCATCTCATAAGCCTATTAAGAAGCAACTTCGATGGCGGCGGCCCCATTAAAAGTGCCGCAGAATGAAAAGTGGGAGCCGAAAGTGCAGGAAAAACAAGAATTCTCAACTTGTTGGCCTTTGACGGTGCCTCCGACTGCATCTGCATCAGCTCCATCCTCCATCCTCCATCCTCCTCTTCGTAACGGTGCTCCAATTTGGATGGCCGCTGGCACTGGTTAACTACCACCCCCCGTCCACTCCTTCCCTACTGGAGCAACAGCAAGCGACGGCGTGCTATCAAAATATTTGCCACAATGAAATCATATTTGTGCGCCTTGCCAGGGCCGTGCCCCCACTTAGGGTATATGCACACTTTGCTGGCGAAGTTGAAGCCGAGGCGAAGTGGTGCCAGCCGAGAGCAGAGAGCAGGCGTCGGCCCAGCGGGGGCGGGCAGACGTCGCCAGGGACTCAACTGTAGTCAAGTGAGGCTGGCGTGCGAAAGTTTATTAAAAACTTTGTGTGCCTTTTGCTTTATTTTTTTTTGCAAACAACCGAACACACACACACACACACACATGTGCGGTACACACGTGTGCGGTACACACAGAAGAGCAAACACAATGTTACAAAAGCAACAGGAGCTTCGGGAACAACAACAATTACAACAAAGGCCATGTGAAACTTAATAATTCACACAGGAGTGCATTTTTCACAATTTTCACTTTTTGCTGCCGCCAGAGAGGTGGTAGATGGGGGAGAGGTGAGTGAGGGGTTTGGTTGGTTAGTTGAGTCAACTTGTGTGTGTGTGTTTTTTTCTTCTTCTTGTTTTTGGATTTTTCGCAGTTTTATTGAGGCGTAAAATATGATCCAAGAACTTGTCATAAAGCAGGCTGTGGAGCGAACGAGAAAGCGCAAAGAAACGGAGAGGAAAAGAGCAAATGTAGTTTGCACAATGGATTTGTGTGCGTGTGTGTGTGAGTGTGTGTGTGTGTCAGCTTTCAACTTTTGTTGACAGAATGAAACCTCAAAAGTTTGCGTTACGCTTTTATTATTTGTTTTACAGCTAGTTAAGAGCATTGTGCAAATTGCTGGCGTGTGCACTGGGGAAGGATTTGGGCTTTGGTAAGACGGTGCGACGGCCACGCCCAGCCATTGTTTGCGCCTCACATATGCCAATCTCGGCGCGTAACAGTCGGATAGTCTGTCGGCTTTGAATGCCACAAGATTTGCGAGTAATTTGTTAATTACTTAATTGAGTGGAGGCCAGAGGGCAAACACTTTATTTAAATCGAATGGCCTCAAGAAAGGCCTAGATGGGGAATTTTAAGTACAGCCCGAAAGTAGGCAAGAGAAAGCTTGCACCAGAACTTCTGCATTCAAATCGGGCAGCCCGAAAGTATGCAATGCTTTTGGCCTTTAAATATTTTTAAAGGCTTGGACAAGTGAAACTCAGAAAGAGAGGAGAAAACTTTGCGGCTGCTGCCAGTTTATTTAACACATTCGCAAATTTTTTTTTTAGAGACACACCGCAAGATTTATGCGCATAAGTTGGCCGCTAATATTTCATAAAAGTCGAGACCGACCTGAGAACTCAAAGAAGCAGAGCTCCAGCACAAGTCAAAACTCGTTGGTCGACGAAAAGTGCTGACAACTCGCCCAGAAAGTTGCTGACTTTCCAGACGTCGAGCGGTGAGTCGGGCGAGGAAATGAAAATGATATTGAGTTCGCTCTATGCTGCATTTTATGGCTGAGATGCAAAGGCGGCCGCCTATTTCTGCTAATGCGCTGCGTCCCAAAAACTTTTCTCATGCAAGAGTGCCTAACAGTAAAGTCCCGCTAAGTCAGGGCATAGGCTCCTGCAGCTTATTATGGGGCATACCTAAAGCTGAGGTCGGGCTTGGTTCCATCTTGAAGTCGACTAGGACAAAGCCTCCTGGTCGAAGCTTGTGCAACTAATTAAGCTATCTACTATAATTGACTCATCCCTCTCTCTCTCTCTCTCTCTCTCTGTTCTGTGCAGAACGCTGTCAGCAATGACGTCCAATAGCTGGTGAAACTGCATCGCTCGCACATTAAATCAACCACAAGTAACTGCAATAGCAACAACAACTCGCACAACACAAGGATAAGCACACGGCAGCCGTTAGGGCTCACTCGACGGCCAACAAAATGGAGACCGACACACACGAC
>JABVZX010000001.1:19979339-19991039 GCA_020883565.1 Drosophila pachea
CCGAGAAGTGTCTGTATATCTAACTGATTAGACAGCAAATGTAGACAGGAGGGCGGAGGAAATTAGCGGAAAATACCGCACGTGATTTCCAACAAAGACAGGAAAAACTCAAAACTATGATTCATACAAAATACCACTGAGCCACAGGACATATGAAGCGGTGCGTGACATTTTAGGGGTGGTGCACCCAAGCGGAATAGTAATGCGAATTCAACGAGTGAGAGAGAGAGAGAGAGAGAGAGAGAGAGAGACGGCTCTCTGAGTGAAGTGTAGGCGCTTGTGTAGGCGTGCTGTAGTTGCTACTGTTGTTGTTGCTGTTGTCGCTTGCCGCTTACCGCTCGCCGCTCGCTCAGTCGTGATGTCCGACAGTTTCAGTGCTAGCTAAGTTGGCTCTACGTACGGTTCGCTTCGTTTCGGTTTGTGGACTTCCAAGCGTTTTCATAGAAAGTGTGAAGCGTGTGTGAAGAATTTGCAAACAATCGCGTCAACAAATGCGCCGAAACAAGTTTGATTGTTACACAAGTGAAAAGTTTCGTTAGCGCGCAGTAAAAACCAGTTGTATAATACTAAGCCCAAAGTAATTTACTTCTATAATATTGATGTGAGGCCCAAAGAGAGAGATTCGCTGAGATTCGCTTGCAGCATCCGAAAGTATGTCATATTACCAGAAGGCTTTACTCACAACTATATTATAGACAGAAAAAGAAAAAAAAAAAAACGAAATGAGAGCAATTACTTGACCACAACCAGCACATCTAAAGAATTCCTGTCCAATCACAAAAAAAAAAGCAAATGCGAGTGCTCGAATTAACGTACAATCTGTTTTTCACTCCTTGCAGGTTCTGCGTTTTCTTTTGAGCACACCAACTAATAGCATTGAGAAAAGTATAAAGTAAAAAGAAAAAACAAAACAAATAAAGAAATCGTAGTGAAAAATTATTATATGCCACTATTGCAACGGAATGACAGAGCTAAGCTAGTAAAGAACCCGCAGCAGCAGAACCCGAAGCAGAAGCAGCGGCAAACTGGCACGAGAATGGCTGCAATCAGAATGACAAAGTGCAGTGATTAAAACCAGCCAGGCCCGGTCCGGCCAGCCCCATTGGCACCAACAGCCAGCAGCTAGCAGCTAGCAGCGAGTCACTCAGTCTGTGAGTGCGCCAGCTGCTGCACCACCAGCACCACCTAAACGAGTGGCGAACGCTGAAAGCTGAATCATCAGAAGCGACTAAAAGCCAGGCTCAACAGTTTTTCAAGTGCGCTACGTCAATTGAAAGTACTTTAATTCTACCAAGCGCTGCAGCTGAAGAAGAGTACACGACCAAAGGGGAGACCTTCAGCGTGCACCGTCAACTGTGCGACAGCCACAATGCTAATTACGGACCGAAGAAGATATCATCCGCACAACAGCAGCAGTAGGACGAACAACACGGCCGCAGCGGTCGTGTGGCTCTGTCTCTGTCTCTGCCTCAGCGCCAGCGTGCAGATTACCAGCGCTTGGATGCCCGATGTGCGGCCTGATTTGCAAACAAGTAAGTTCCAAGTACGCCCAGAGTTACATCCACCGATGCGAGCTCACTTCTCACTTATATTCTTCTCGATGTTCTTTATTGTTCTTTATATATATATATATGTGTGTGTGCCACTTGTTTGTTTTGCTGTTTTACTTGTTGTTTCTTTGGTTTGCCATTTTGCCTCGGCCATTTTATCACCATTGGCCAGCGTGTGCGATTGCTGGCTGCTTATCGCGCCGAATTTTTCGCAATGCTTGCAACAAATTGACGTTTCCTATGAAGCAGCTGGTAGTAGGGCCCAGCTTTTTGTTCCCGCATAAATTTCCAATGAAATCTGAACGCTGAAAATGCCAGATTCGTTCTTCAACTATATTCGATAGCTCAACTATTTTATGTACAATTGTTGCTGATATTAATTATAATTAATTACACACTGTTAACTATATCTAAGGCGGACAGACATCCGTCCTCCCGTCACCCAAAGGAAATGATAGAGATAAGTTAATAAAAATATAAAAAAAATTATGGGTTGTCCAACGAAGATTTTCCACCCTGCCCTCCCTTGTCTACGACCCATTTAATGGCAATCTGTCGAATTATAATATATTAATTGACTCTCCATTTGCATTGCAGAGCCAGACAAAGTGACGGCGAGCTTCTTTGGCAACACAACGGACTATTATAAGATTTTGGATTACAATGATGAGAGTGTTCTTGTGGGTGCCAAGTAAGTGCATGATGGCCTTTCTTATGGGGTACATCTATATATATAAATATATATATATATACATATAAGGATCGAGAATGTGGCAGTCACTGCGATTGTGAGGGCCTGCAAGCTGCCTCGCGATTGCCAATTGGCGAAACAATCAATTCTACTGCCTGAGCTGCATGCGAAATCGAAAATGTTTTTATTGGCACGAGCTACCTTAAATATTTTTAAATGAAAACAGCCGTGTTCGATTCTGGGAATAATCAACATGCCATTGGCATTACGAGAGTTGGATTTTATTATTCTTTTCTTTTTTTCTCTAGTTACTATTTTTTCAGTTTAGATATATAATAGACATTGTGTGTGTGTGTGTGTGTCCAGTGCAATTCTCTCTTATTTCTCATGGGATTTCCTGGAACCGCGAATGCATGGGCAATGTTTACATAAAAAATAATCTGTTCGACATTCACTTGAACGGAAAACTGAAATTAACCAGATCCGCAATGATATAATATATAGTTGCTAAAATTCGAAACTAATATTTATACAAATATTAGCAGCTGTACATTGCTAAATCACTTTAGGGTTAATTAAAGATGAGCTTAAGCGTGGAAGAAGCCAAGGTCGAGAATGATTTAGGAGGAAATATAGGAAGAACATCAACAGAACAGTCTAATTTCCCATTTGAGGAGGTATTCCATAAACCGGGCCTAGCCAGAGCATAAAAGATGACAATTAAAACGCAATTGCATGTTTGAGCACTCGAGCTCTACAGCGTTCTGAGTTCTAATTATTCGCGCGAGCAGCCTTCGTTTTGGATGGGCATGTGTGTGTGTGTGTGCTCATTTATTATGGCTTGCTTGGCAATTTGCTAAATTAGCAAGCTGCTCACAAACACATATACACACACACACATACTAGCACACTTGCACATAGACGTGGCAATTAGGCAAAACTAATTCGATTGTCTGCTTAATCGCAGGGACGTCATCTACAACATCTCACTGCGTGGTTTAAAGGAAAACAGCCGTCTTGTTTGGCCCAGCCCAGGTGCCGATCGTGAGCTGTGCATGCTGAAAGGCAAGCACGAAAGGGATTGCCACAACTATTTGCGAGTCTATGCACGTCTCCCAGATGATCAAATTCTGCTCTGTGGCACAAATTCATACAAGCCACGTTGTCGACACTATGCACCCATAGATCCGGCATCAGATGGGGTTGAGGCAAATGCCGGTAGCATGCAGTATGAAATAACCCGAGAGGTAGAGGCCCAAGGACTATGTCCTTACAGTCCAGCACACAACAGCACATATGCGTTCGCCGATGGACACCTCTATAGTGCGACTGTGGCCGATTTCTCCGGCGGCGATCCATTGATCTATCGTGAGAATCTGCGTACAGAACAATACGATCTCAAGCAGCTCAATCAACCCGACTTTGTGGGCGCCATTGATCGCAAGGGCTACGTGCTCTTCTTTTTCCGCGAACTAGCCATGGAATATATGAACTTTGGCAAGGCAGTATATTCGAGAGTCGGTCGAGTCTGTAAGAATGATCGTGGTGGTCCGTACAACCACGCTAAAAGCTGGACATCGTTCCTTAAGGCGCGACTTAACTGTTCGGTACCCGGTGAATTTCCGTTCTATTTTGATGAAATACGTAAGTGTCATAGCGTACGAATATATCTTATATTTAGGTTAACAAAATATTCTATTATTCGTACACACAGAGGCTATAAGTCCGATTATCGAGAGTGGTCCGGATGCGTTGGTTTACGCAGTCTTTACCACGCCAGTGAATGCTATACCCGGGTCAGCAGTGTGTGCATATCGCGTAGATGATATACTCGCTGCATTTGATGGCGATTTTAAGTCGCAGAAGGATTCGCAATCTCACTGGTTGCCCGTAGATGCAACACAGGTGCCGAAACCCCGTCCCGGTCAGTGTGTGGATGACTCTCGGACGTTGACAAGCATTGCAGTAAACTTCATTAAGAATCATCCACTGATGGAGAAAGCCGTGCCTGCTGTGCATGGCCGTCCATTGCTAACAAAGGTTAATCTGCATCATCGGCTCACGGCCATTGCAGTGGATCCGCAAGTTCGTGCATTAAATGGCAACCACTACGATGTCATCTATAGTGGCACCGATGACGGCAAAGTGACCAAGTTCATCAACACCTTCACCACGCATCAGAATGCCAGCATCGATCGACTGCGTACTGTGGTGATTTCTGAGATGCAGGTGTTGCCTTTGGGCACACCAGTACGCGAGTTGGTTATTTCTTCCAAGAAGAATACACTCGTCGTAGTCAGTGATGGACGATTGGTAACAGTGCCCCTACATCACTGCTCGCTGATTGTAGACTGTCTGGGATGTCTCAGCCTACAAGATCCGAATTGTGCCTGGGATTTGCAGACGCATGAATGCAAAAATTTGGCTGCTAGCCACCACAAGTTTGGAACTAAAACATATCTGCAAAGTCTAAACACCACTAAGAAAACGGCTGCGGCATTATGTCCAAAAACAACGGCAGATCCCGTTATTGTTACTATGGCTCCATTGCAGATCGAAGAGGCCCAAAAGCTGCATTATGCCAGCGTAGGAGGTGCACCAGCAGAGGTTCAGCCGTCCTTAGACCAGCAACCAACAGGTAGCGAATCGGATTTTGGGCTTAATGACTACATCGAAGAGAACAAAATTCCGCAGGCACCTGTAGATCCAGAACAGGTTATGACCAACTTGCATGGTATGTGAGAAATGAACAGTACAGTACCTCGCAATTTCATGACTTTAAACCCAATATGGCTTTGCTTGCTCTTTTGCAGATCCACAGAAATCAATAGCAATAGTCAATGAGGTGCAGAAAGCTTCGACGCTCTCAAGCAATACATTCATTATTTTTACCGTAATATCGCTTTTTGCATTCGTGTTGGGTGGCATGTTGGGCATCAAAATAAAGCAGTGTTGCAATCAAAGCCGGTCAGATGCCAGTCACCACAATCATTTTGGGAAACCCATGTAAGATATACATCAATCGTTAAATTATTATACCGAAATAATGATTATTTGTTTCTTAATGCCTTTGTTTTGCAGACAATTTAAACATCAAAACAGCGGCAAAGATATTAACTTGCTAATTAACTCGAATCCATACACCACGACACAAAAAACACCGAATCTGGATCTTGAAAAGGATCGCAGCCACGAATGCAAGAACTCCACAGAACATTTAGAAAAGGAGATACCCTGCAAAACATCCACTCTGACAAAAGTGAAGCGCACTTATATATGAACAGGAAAACATCATCAGTTTTTTGATGGCCAGCTTTTCCACAAAATTAGTCGAATTTTCGTTGTTTATGTTGATGTTAGTTGTAGTATCGGACGTAACAACAGTTTTATGGACGCGTTTGAAACGCGTCTCGGCGCATCCCGAAACTGTGTGGTTTGTATTTAGTTTATTTTTTTTTTTTAAGGTTTAGTTTAATTTATCCGTTCAATGTAGCATTGTGTGCTCCAGCAAGGAAAAAGGCAAACTGGCAAATTGCCTTGGCTGCTACGCAGCTTACCAGGCGCCACGTCTTTATGTTTACTTGATAGAATAATATGTTAAGTGCAAAACGGCGAGCTTAAATATATGCATATCACATGTATAAAGCAGAATCGGGTAATACTAAAATTGGCTATGTTTTTTGAACAAAAGTTTTTGGTTATGCCCAGCAATGTCGAAACCAACCCACCCATCCACAAATCATATATTTTTCTCGAAATTCAGACGAATCTTATTCTGTACAAGTATTTTTTAGACTGAAAGTTTTTCTATTGGTTAAAGATTTTTGTATGTACATGCAACAATATGCTATTTAATTGTAAACGCAGTTTTGTAGCTAAGAGAAGCAATATAAATTGTATCTAACATGAAGCTCAATAAGGAATTGAATGTAAGAAATGTATTTTTGTAATTATATATATATTGCGATCTTCTAGGTCTAAGCACACGAACATTTACAGTTTAGTTCTGCGTTCGACCATATGAGGCTGTTTCGTAAGAACTGAGATCCCTTGACACTTCAGCCCTTATGAATTAAATAACGCACAAATAGTTATAGAACACGCCTTACATAAAAAAATAAAAAATAAAAATAAAAAAAAAACAATCAATTGCCTATACAAAGGCCTTAAATGTAAAGTGAAATATTTTTAGCCTTAAGCCCTATACAATAAATACATAATTGATTGCATGTATTTTCAAAAAGAATCAGCATTTTATATGTTTATGTGTAACTTGTAAGATGTTGTCCGTCCGTAATCAGTTCGAATTTTATATAAATACTAATTTTAATATATTTTTATATGTATTCGTATATAAAAGCTTACATGTCTAAGAAAAATGTTAAGGAAAAAGAAAAAGCTTACAAAAAAAAAAAAAAAAAAAAAAAAAAACAAAACAAAAAAAAATCCCAAACTTTACCGAGAGAATTTTATAAATCAACAAATTTGATATAAACGAAAAACTTTAGAATGAGGGATGGTTTCGCTAGTGTGCGATAAAGTGCAAAAGTTTTATGTATCATATCACAAGCGAGCAATACCTCATCCTGAAATTCTCATATTGTGATAGATTTTATTGAAAATTAAAAAAAAAAGGATAAGAATATGCCTTTAGGTTGGAAAACAATAATATATGTAAAACGGAGTCTCTGCATGCAAATATTTACAATTCATCAAAAGTCGATATAAATTTTATAAAAATACGTGTAATAATATACTTGATATATTGTTTGCTTATTCAAATAAAGTCGTCATATTTAATACAGTTTTAGAACACCTTTATTTTGATTTACATGGGATCTGTTAGTTTATGTTAACTTTCTATTCTGTTAAAATTTTGCACGATGTTAACAACAGGGATGCCAACATTTTCATGGTATTAGAAGTATTTTCCAAACGGAGATCAGGAGAATTAAAATTGCATTTTTGATATGGATTCTGTATGACACTATATAAACACTATATGACACTACTATAAAGTAGATATATTGCAATATTTAATTTTATGTTCAACATCAAACTCTCTAAATTTGGATTTTTAAATTGCACGATGGCATTTTGGTATTTTAACAGGAATGTTATAATATTGTAACTTGGTCACGCTGTTTTCAAGTGTCGTTCATTTCCTGTTCGTTTTCCTGCGTAGTCAGTTGGGATCTTTTCTTAAATCTAGAAATATCTCGGTCATCATTTGCGTTTATTAAATTTTTGTATACGTATAGTACTGAATATTCACTCACTCTGCCACAGCATTTGAATTTAATAAGCTTTGTCTAAAATACAATATGGTAAGCGCTCTGAAATGTGAACATTTTACGCCGTGAGTTGATGATTGTTCTTTTTCTGAAGAGTCAAATGTTAGTGCCTTTGAAAAAGGGTTTCTGGCGTTTATTTTTGTAGAAAGAATAAGAACGGCCAACTGATAGCGAAAAAAACAGTATATTTACCTTCAAACTTGTATTAGGCTAATACTCAGTATTCTTGTTACAGTTGAACCTCTGTGTTGCACTCACGTGGTCGAAAGCCGGCTGCTACAATGGATGCGCAAAGGTAAGACGATTTGTGGGATAGGGAAATTGAATGCATACCGTAATTTATGATGATAGATTTGATCTGAACAAATTATTGTTGATCTATAACTTAAAACTAAACCAAAAGGATTCTGATAAAAATTTAAAAGCCGTTAATTTGTGAATTCAATATAGCAATGTTCAATGCATACTAACACGGCATTCTTTTGTTTCAGCTGCTTCTGATGGAATCATACCACACGTGGTTTAAGGTTGACTGCAATAGGAATGCTTAGGTAATTGGTATTGAAAATTCAGAAAGACGTTTAACCAGTTTTCTGTTTTGTTGATGATATGTTCAATCTGAACAAGCATTGTTGATCTTTAACTTAAAAATTAACCAAAAGGATTCTGAAGTCACTGAAAACTTATTATAATCTAGCAAGCAAAGAAGGGTACTAATGTAATTTTCATTATTCTTACAGAATTTTTGGTAACATGCTTGAAATACTGTCAGATGTTAGTGAATCCATCTTGGTAAGTTCCAAAACTTAAAATATTTCTGAATATGAACGTGATGAATATAATTACCGTATGATGTCTATGATTGAAATTTTACGGCTGCAATTTTTGCAACTGAATTAAATTCAATATTATTATTAATATCGGAGTAATAAATCGTAAAACTCACTAATTGAATGATCACTTTTTAGGACGTTTCAATGAAATAGACGAAATATGTTGGTCTATGGATGATTTAAAAGGTAGGTGTAGATATGCACATTGATTCTTGAATCGAAATTAATATGATGAATGTAATTACCGTATGATGCCTGTGATTGAAACTCTACGGCTGCATTTTTTGCAACTGAATTTTGAATGCAATTTAATAACTACATCTAAACTATTTTATTAAGGGACTAATTTAATATTTTTCTATACTTTCAGTACAGCCAAAATGATTTATACTATTGCTGGAATGGAGAAGCAAGGTAAATTTGATAACTGAGAATTGGCAGCTATTATGTTAGATGATGAATATCTTTTATCTATCATAACTTTCGTTCTACTGAGAAGAAAATGCGGAGAAATAAAACTGAAAATGACAATTTCAAATAGAGTGACGACTTAAAAATATTATATCTATTAATAAGATCTTCTTATTTTAAGGTCTCAAAAATCGTCAGATTGTGCCTATTCTACGACTTTCAAGTACTGCTAATATTTCAATGTAAGTTACTGTAATTTATATGTAGATTATGAACCCATCTTGATGATAACTTTACTCTGAAAGTTAGTGCTGACCAACCAATCAAATTAACCAAAAGGATACTGAAACCCAGAAACAAATAAATGTATTTGTTAGTAAACCGATCAATACAAATATAAATCTCTTTTTTACAGGGTATTCGCCGAATAAAATGGTCGGTATGGAATGTTTTATCTATAGGTGAGTTTCTTTCTTTCATATGTTTAGTAGGGGACTGTACTTTTCCATGATGTTTTACCTTCAGTATAGTTCATTAGAAACAAACATGTTACAAATTTATGGAGCTGATATTTCAGCTATAGATAAATTGAATTATAGATGTCCAGTATATTAAAATAATGATTGTCCTTATTTTTGCAGTTGGCGCAAAATTTTTATAGATCAAATATGGAGCGGATTTCTTTGACGGTATGTTTAATCTACCTTATACCTACCTTATTTGCTATTTATATGTGATGACATGTCCTATTCAGGACTCCCTCTACTGAGTTGAGAACCCTTAACAACCATGCGGTCAACTTTCCCTGTCTGAATGAATATACATATTCAATATTCAGTGTATATATGCATTAAATATTCATATATATATTCAATGTATATACATTGAATATTGAATGTCACATTGAGTTGTAAATATTCAATGCATTAAAAATTCCTTTCCTGATTCGTTACAGTTGACGCCATATTTAAACATCTTTGGATCAAATATGAAGCAGAGTTCTTTGACGGTATGTTTAATCTACCTTATAGTGGTCATTTACTATTTATATGTGATGACATGTCCTATTCAGGACTCCCTCTACTGAGTTGAGAACCCTTAACAACCATGCGGTCAACTTTCCCCGTCTGAATATATATATATATTACTCTATTTAGCGTAATGTGGAATAAAAGAAAAACTGAAGTTTTTTTCACTTACAGCTCGGGCGCGTCGTTCCTATGTGGGAGATTACATTCGCCTTAAAGCTAACGACATTATCAAGGTAAATTTATATATTTATTTACATTTATCACTCTATTTCTTAGAGAGTATATGATGAAGTCTCCCTATTGGGAATTATCTCTGAGTTAATAAGCAATGCTGTGTTAATTTCTTCTTTCCCCAACTGAAATATAGTGCCTAAATAATACCGAGGCTCATCATAATTAGCAGTTCATTAATCTACGTGAATTTGTCTTTTTCTTTTCAGAGATAAAATGTGAAGGGATCTTCTGCAAACTAAAATATTTTGGAACATTCATTAAGTTTAAATAAATAAAAGAAATATGCTGAAAATGTTTGTATTTAATTTTCGCAACTCATTTGAGTTCACCACAGGCATAAATAGTAATTTTCTGGGAAGGGGTACCCGATTTGTTTCCACACTTTTCTATTTTCCGCACAACGTCAGCACCACTAATGACATGGCCGAAGACCACGTGCTTGTTATCCAGCCAATCGGTTCTGTAAAGAATGGAGAATAATTATTGTCCGTATTAAAAGTTGTTGCTATTAACTTTTACTTTGTGGTGCATATGAAGAACTGTGAGCCATTTGTGTTGGGACCTGAATTTGCCATGGATAGCGTGCCGAAGTTGTTGTGCTTCAAATTGAAGTTCTCGTCATTGAACTTTTTACCGTAAATGGACTTGCCGCCAGTGCCGTTGTGATTTGTGAAATCTCCTCCTTGGCACATCTAGAATATATATAATTATTATTAAATGTTTGAGAAAACTTTCAAATATAGCGTACGAATTCCGGAATGATTCGATGAAAGGTGCTGCCTTTATAACCAAAGCCTTGCTCATGTGTACACAGCTGACGAAAGTTCTCTGCAGTCTTGGGCACTACATCTGCACGCAACAGGATCACGATGCGTCCAGCATCGTTGCCACCAATGCGTATGTCAAAGAAAACCTGTGGATTTCGCTTTTCCGACTTTTCGATTACGGCAGGTCCCGTCGATGGAGTTTCCATCTTATCCTTTGTCGCGTCGGCCTCTTTTTCTGTTTCTAATGTGGCGCCTGCATGCTTTTGTAACCAGTCATCATCCGCCCATACCGGTTTAAAGCTGTCTTCCTTGACGCGCACCGGTTTAGCTAAGTTAACGCGTATCGTTCGTCCGCAAAGTTCTGAATCGTTCTGAAACCGATAAAATGCGTTAACTGCTTGACAGGATAACACCAGTGTCTAGACTCACCATGTTGTCAATTGCCGAGGCAGCGTCTTCATAATTCTCATACTCAATGAAGGCGAACCCTCGGTGCTTCTGTGATTCATAGTCGGCCGGCATTTGAATATCCGCAATATCTCCGAATGGTATAAA
Source organism: Drosophila pachea (assembly GCA_020883565.1). Taxonomy (NCBI): domain Eukaryota; kingdom Metazoa; phylum Arthropoda; class Insecta; order Diptera; family Drosophilidae; genus Drosophila; species Drosophila pachea. The sequence goes on from JABVZX010000001.1 coordinate 19,990,706, forward strand.
CGCATTATTTAGTAACCTTTCCGTTACCTCGTCAGCTAATCCACCAACATAAATAGTGCGCTTATCATTTGCCATTTTTCATGGAAGCGATAATTTTGTATTCACTTTTGTAAATAAATGCTGAAACTTGAAATCTTTGTTTTCTTGGGTGAGTTGGCAGCTCCTATTTAAACTGCCAACTTTGGAAAGTTAGCAATAGGTGGCAACGCTTGCGAACAATTGCAAGTATGCTATTAGAAAATGTGGATTTACTATACAAAAAATCAAGCTAACCATTGGACTTTAGCATTATAAAAAAGTATTAAGATTAAGATTAAACCATCATTATATCTTA
>JABVZX010000001.1:19991128-20023314 GCA_020883565.1 Drosophila pachea
TAAGATTAAGAATTTCGCGGGAAATATAATACTTTATTAACTATGCTCTATTCAATAAGGTTATGTAATATAAGATTCACTATGACTCCACATGCCATCTGCTTCCGCAATTTCAATATTGCTACAGGTATAATTTGGACTCATGGACACGGGCATTAAATAGCTCATAAGAATTATGCAATAGCCGGGAACATATGCGTAGGTGGCATATAGAATAAGGGAGATGCAGCTGCCCAGAAGTATGTCTGTAAATATTTAAACATAGTTAGGGAGTCAAGTAAAATTTTGTATTTGGTTTTAAACGGCTGCACTTAGTCATTCTCTCTACGAACAAATGCTGACCGAAATAGATAAGATACCGACTGTTGTTTGAGTGAGACGGACAATTCGATGGCAGCCGTTAGGTTAACAATTGGTAATCGGTGGTTAATAGATAGTCCCTTGAAATACATTGCAACGTTTGACTACTTACGGCAGAACACCTTTTCCCATGGCTCGCATATGGCAATTTGTGTGTTGAGCTCGTAGAGCCTATAAAGCCATAGCACATAGTGCTTGAGTTTCGTATATTTGTCAGCTATTTTCTCATACATGGCGCACCTTGCAGTGGTAAAAATTTGACTGACAGTCTATACGGATGTATGGTGCAAAGTAAACTAAACTGAACTGAAATGAACCTGGCCAAAGCAGGTAAAAAAGCTATCGCAAACTACAAACCACAACCACGCCATGCCACGAATGTTATCATTAAATTTTTTGTAAATCGAGTTAAATACTTACTTTCCCCTGTCCGCATAGAGATAAAGAATTGGTTTTATTGATTAGCTTCGGGCATTATCTATGAAGAAACTGTTATACAGCCAACGTCACGATAGTTTTGACGTATCACTTAATGCATTCATTCATACCACGAATCAGACGAGCACAGGTACAATGGATAACAGGAACACCCATACGGAGAGAACGTCATTGGCGTAGGCATTGATATGCACTGCCAAACTGAACTCGACGGCGGCGTTGTTGTTGTAGTGTATGCAAGTCGTGCGAATACGCTCTGATATGGCCGATAGGCTGGTGTATGCAAAGTTGATGGTAAAGCCATACAGCTACAAAGATATAAAATGAGATAAAATAAATTCACCAATATTTGATTGAAAATTGTTACTCGATAATTGGGGTACTCCCGTTCAAGCTCTTCACTGAAGGCGGGCTCGTCATAGCAATTGCTATCTAATGTGCTCAACTTTTCCAATTCGCTTAAGATTCTTAGCATATGGTGTTGAAAGCCACTAGGAAAGGGAACTTTTCGAATTAGTCCTTGAAAGAAGATTGTTAAATAACTATCACCAACCGATTCCAAATTGTTTTTCGGGTTGTTCGCCATGCGCTTATCTTCTTCATAATTTTACGCTCAATTTGCTTCTGCAGCTGGCTCAGATCATAGCTATGCTTATACACATAGTCTAGCTTATGTATACCACAATGGGGAGCCTTCTGGCGCTTGTTAAATAACGGAAACCAGCAATCGCTGGCCAGTACATCGAAATTGGTCAAGCTGACGCGCTCCTCCGTTTGGATGTTAACGTATATCTGTACAAAGAGGAGAGGAGTGTATTCAATCAATATGTGGAACTGTTTTTTGGGCTTTTCTTACATTTTTTGCCGTCACAATGGAATAGACACGTGTCAGGGGGCAAAAAATATCCTGCGGATGGTAGTGTTTGCCGGTTGTTGGCGCCACAAGTAACAGTTCGCCGTTTTCTCTCTGGCGGTAAAGGACGAAAGTGCACTCACCAATAGGGCAGGCGACGCCCAGTACTAACCAACATTCGATACCCAACGACAGCATGTAATTACACAGTAGCACACCCAAATCTTTCGCCGAACACCAGGTGCTGTCGAGCAGTGTTTGATTGTCTAACCAAATGCCTTGAAAACCCTGGCAAGCGTCTATCTGATTACGCACTGGAGTCAGCAGGGATACAAAACGCAAAATACGCTCCAGCTGCGTCTCATTTGGCAGCGGCACTGGCTCCAGTAGACGGGTAATGCAGATACGTTTGCCCTGTGCCGTGCAAACGAACGGTTCCACATATCGTTCCGCCTGCGGTAGCAACTGTTGCACTTCCAAATGCTGCTCGCGCACAAATTGCTCCAGTTCGGGCAACTCGGCGCATGCCAATCCTCCAATTTGGAGAGGCGTAACCTGATTGCCTGGTTCAATGCTTAGGTAGAACCAAAGATGTACACTCTCTTTGAACTCAGGATACTGTTCGATGGATATGTTTGTCACAGAATCGATCAACGGCCGCTTATATCCCACCAAAACCTTGGGCATGCACAGCTCAATGCAGCCCTCAAACTGAAATGCGGAAAACATTGTTAATATAGATACATGTGTGAGCGACTTATGCGTACTCACCTTACGATTGGCCAGCAGACTGCAGATAGGCACACGATATTCCCCCAGCCAATTACATTGCACTCTCTGGTAGACATCGGACACTTCGTCCGTGTACTGCTGCTCGATCACTTCGTCGAATAGACTGATCTTCAAATCGTCCCTCAAATCATTCAACTCTCCTGTAATCTGCAATTGCAGATGCTCGTTCCATGTAGGATTTGAACCTTCTGCCGTACGGCTACGACACAGCCGCTGGCCATAGCTGAGCGTTATAAATGGCCGCACATTTGAGTACATCAACGCTGTAACAAAAATAAAGGTTTAAGTATATGTTGATGTCATTTTATATATATATATATATATATAATAATAGACGATTAATCTATATATATAATAAATTATATAATTAATATATATACAGAGCCAATAATTTACCATTCTTGTGGAATACCCGAAAATGAAAATTGATTATCTCATCTTAAGGATGATTAACCGATTTCTTACTTGCCATAGAATAGATTAATCGTCTATTACTCTTATAAAGACGTATTCGCCGTTATTTCCAATTAGTTGACGGCAGTTAGAGTTGGAATAAAGTTGTGCGGTTGAGTTGCAGGTGCGTTTCATTCATAACGCATAAACAAATTATCACATTGGAATTAATTTAAAAAAATTTATTAAGGAACGGAAAAGAAATATTACAGAAGTAAGTAAGCACGATGAAGACAGGTTCGATTGAGTGGTGGTCCGTGCTGTCATTGCCGCTGCTATTCTTGGCAGTTAATATAGATGGAAAGATATTCACGAAATGCGAGTTGGCCAGGGAACTGGAACGCTTGCGTGTACCACGTGAGGATATACCCAAATGGGTTACCATTGCATCGCCTCAATTTAAGACTGATAGAGTCAATTCACCGGCTGGCTCCAAATTTGGATATTATGGCATATTCCAAATCGGAGAAGAATATTGGTGCAAGTCGTCGAAAGGAACAATCAATGCATGCAAAGTTAACTGCGATGACTTATTAAAGGACGATCTTGTCGACTCAGTCAAATGTGTAAGAACTATACTAAATGAACATGGATGGTCAGCCTGGCCTAACCCAAAGATCCTCATCGACGTTAGCGAATGCTTCGAAGACCGGGCGAGTACTATTGTAAATCGAACTATAACTACTACAGGCCAAACTGATGAGGCATCTGTCAACAGCATGCAAAGTACCTTATCTAGCTTCCCGTCTGGTGTTAATACGTTTACGTCAGATAAGGACGAGTGTTGGTGAACACACGAACACATCCCACGAATGGGATGAGTTTTCGCAAAAATAATAAGGTCATGTAGCAATACAATAAATTTGGAATTTATCAGAAAATAGATTATTGACTTACTCTGGGTAACAAAGAGGCTGGCACTGAGATCGTTGCCCTTGTCTTTGCCGCCGGTAAAGGTACACCGTTGATCCTGCGGCTCCACATTCAAAATGTGGCGACTGCGCACTGGAACACCCGTTGCCCGCACCACATGCAATGAAATATTGAAGTGTTGGACACGATTCGAAGGACATGTCCGCTGTGGCTGCCATGCGGGGTCGCGATCAATCGTAGCTGGTTGACCAAATAATAGGGACCAAAGAGCACGCCAGAGTGTTGTCCAGCTAGTGGACTGATCTGTTCCATCGCCCAACAGCTGTAGCAGCGGCAATGGTGTCTGCAGCACCTTGGCGCGTTGTGCACACTGATTGGTTATAGACTCATAGAGCAGTTGGATAAACTTCCGTCCGCGATGCTTATGCAGATCGATTGGATTCCAGATAATGCTTGGCTCCAACATATGGTCCATGCTCGCGTTATATCCGTACTCCTCCAGTTCTACGAGCTCATGCTCTAGGGCTGGCACTAAGCTCATTTGCTTGGTGTAAAAGTTGCGTTGCTGATGGCGCGAGTGCAACATCTGAAATCGTTTACTCTGCACCAGTTCGTGTATGCTACAAAGCTGCATTTGACGCTCCTCAAAGACAAGCGACTCCGCCTGTTCATCGGCTGGCCTGTTACCCTGTTTGGATGGCTTGCTCGAAGCGGCAACCCTTCCGGTCCCGACCAAAGCCTGACTTGACACCTGAGGCAATGGTTCTATTTCATCTAGCTCGATGCTATGGCTTGCTCCTTCAGGACAATAATATTCTACCTGCAAATAAAGGTCTCCGGCCAATCTAGCCCCCGAATTGGTCGGTGATGTCACTTCAAAAGCTATTTTCTGCTCTGACATATCCCTTTCAACTGTATGCAATGAAAAGCTTATTAGCGCTAATCGGCGGCTGTGCGAAAATAGCTAAAAGCGATAAGAAAAATATATCTATATAATATATATGTCAATCTTTGCACTTACATATATACTCAGTTCCTGAGGATTGGTACGGTTGAGTAGAACGGCAATGTTTTCATTGAAATTCACGCGTAGATCCGGTTCCAGGCGGTAGGTGCGCGTTAGTGCCACAAACTGATCATCCAGGTAGATCTTCAAGTAGTAGTTGCGTCCCAGGTTCGAATGCATATTCTTTGTACCACGGTGGAGGGTTTGCTCGTCATTGGGCAGGCGCAACGGAAATACCTCCGGTTCCTCGGGGTCCTGAAAAGCGCGCTTATACTCGGCTTTCAGGCTGTCCATGACATCAGTGAACTGTGGCTTGCGCGGCGGCTTGGTTTGCGTATCTCCTGACTGACGACTGTTTTCCCAGAGCCGACACTGCTGATAGTACAGCTCCAAGTGCTCACGGTAGACCTCAGCCAGGTCGGCTTCAAAGCGCTGCTTCCACGCAGAGTAGGAGGCATTCAGGTCATCTGGCGGCACCAGTCGCAAGCTGAGCTTAAAGCGCGTACACTGGAACTGCTGCTGCTTACGCAACACCTTTAACTTGGCCCACTGGGTGAGCAGCCGTTGTAACAGAAGCCGCTGAGCCGAGGATTCGGCGTACAACCGCATGCGCAACTGCTGCGTCAGCTGCAATTGTCGATGAATATATTCCGTCAGTTGTGAGGGATTCTCCTGCTGGCTGCGAGAATCGAGCAGTCGGTCAACCACATTACGCGCTATTTGCAACTCTTCGCGCAGCTTATCGCATATATTATTCTTAACATTGTGCATGTACAAATCGTAGAGATCTTCAAGTTGCTGCGATAGCCGATGCTCTTCCAGTAGCTGCGGATGTGCCGTGAAGCGCAGCTGCTTGAGGCACAGTTTCAAGCAACGAGTCATGGGCAGACCCTGAAACTGAGACACTGCAATGGGCGCCAGGAATACGCCTCGGAACTGTTTTGGACAATTGCTGCGATAAAGCGTTGAATCGATGACAAAACGGTCAGATTCCGATTCAGTTAGATGTGGAATCAGACTCGCGCCGAGCTTACTGCCTTTTCTGATTGCTTTCGACTCCTCCTGATAACGATTGAGCATGCGAATCTGATAGGGCTTAAGATGGGGTTCGCAGTCAGCGAACTGCAGTGGCATATACAGTGTGTCGCTAGGGGTATATAGCAAGCTCTTATCATAATTATGACGCTGCTTGCAGAGTTCGTTAGACACAAGCGGATACCCAGATATCTCGATTTGTACAAAGTTAGCTGCTAAATAACGCGGAGAACTCTCTCCAGTGTTGAACTCCTCTTCCCGATTGGGCACTGCAATTGGTGTAACCTCATCGGAGTAATGAAAAAAATGCACACTCCGTGAATCCTGATCTTCATACGCTTGAACGGCATCGCCTTTACCGTTCTGTTCCAGTAATTTCGGCACATTCTTTTTTGATTTTCGGCATGTACGGCTGGTTTGTGTTTTGTGCAGTTTCTTGTTGCGTTTGAGTTTAACGGAACTTTCTTTTGCTTTCTTATTCATATCTTTTTTGCCTAATTCAATTTCAAGCTGGCAAATTCAAGATGTCGCTAGTTGTTTTCAACACACATCTACAAATATAACCGCTTGTTTTGCTTTGGCACAGGGTGAATCGGTTGCCATAGGAACCACATGTTATCGTAAATCGATACTTTTGCTGAATAACAATTTCGATTGTAGTTCGTTTAACGGTTTGCTAAACCGTCCAATTTAAAATTGAGGTCTAGAAAACTTAAAAATATATGTGCTTTTAGATCATATACGCGTTCATTGAACCTTTTGTGCAGCTAGCTTATTTAATATGACCTAGATTGCTTATTGCAAATCTGCAATTTACAATGTTATTAAAGAAAGAAAATAGACAAGATGGGCTGCTGCCCATGATTTCTGCATCCCCTCCCTGCCTTATATAGAACGGAAATGTGATTTCGTTTTACTTTTCTTTTTGCTGTTGACATACAAATATAATGCAAATTTGCTTTTAATCGTTAATGATGTGGCCTCGATCATGTTACAGGTATCAAGTTACAGTTGTTCGTGAGCTTGACTTCAGTTGATGTATTTAAATTTATGTGACGTTACTTCTGTGCTTAACGATCAAATTTATACCGTTATTATATTATGTATATGTGTGCATATGTATGTAACGCAAGCGAGCTAATATGATTATGCTTAGTTGTAAGATTAAAGACACGCCACGTGGTTCAAGGGAGTCCCGACAATTGCAGTTGGCCGGGATGTTGTCAGGTTGCGCTTCAATGCCACCAGCTTTAAAAAATTTGAAAACAGAGCGAGCGAGTTTCACGGCTGAGTAGGATATCGACGCGTGGATCAGGGAGTCGACTACTCCAGAAGGGTTATTTCTTCCTTGACTAAAAATTCAACAACTTCCTCATCGACCTCGTCGGTTTCCAAATCATCCGTATCCACATCTGCAAAATTATGAATATTGAACGGAACATTGTAAGTTATTGCTTGATTATTACTTGAGGAAATATACTTACGCCCTCTGAGCATGATGCGACGACTCTTTTGTTCCCTCCATTCTGCAATACGTTTGTTGCGGTATTCCATAAAGGTCTCACGCAATTGTGCCCGTTTTTCGAGCAGCTCCTTGGAGGCACGCGTCAATCGTAGGCGATCCTTCTGCTCAAATATGGGATAGTACTTCTTCAAATTCTTCTTTATCTCCTTCTGTTTTTCTTCGCTGAGCAGCGTGGGTGGACGCGGACGCCAAAGAAACTGAATAAAGTTCTTCAAAATGGTACGCTTTATAATGCGTCCCTGAAAGGTGTACATGTTGAAGCCAGTATCCTCCTTGACTTTCCAAGATGACACACCAGTGACAACATATCGACCAGTCGGGTCCCATTCTACCTCAGATGCACGGAAATGATCGGGCGACGCACTAATGATATAATCATTGGTTGTATCGACAAACTCAAAGGTACCCATGGTCAAATTGGCCATGACTATAAATTGGCCACGTGGCGACCAGAACAGGTGAGTGCAGGATTTTTTCTCCAGACGTTTTACCAGGCTAGGCTTTACACCCTTATTGACTTCATAGAAGCTTACGTTGGAGGAATTCGGTTCGCCATGTATAATTGAAAACTTGTTACCAATTGGTTCCCAGGCAAAAGCAAGAATCAGCTCACGTATTTCTACCGAATCCACAGGAATTTCCTTTTCGCGCATGTGGAAAATCTCAAAGTTGTAAAACATACCTAAGAACTTAACGTCGAGGTCTTTCTTGTCCTTCTTTAGCTTCGAATAGCGATCAACTTTAACGCATAGATAATCACCAGACTTCTGCCAATGTAGCTTACAGTCGGCAACATGGAAGAGGTTCTTATTGCGAATCTCACGTTTCTTGGGTATTTCCATTAATGTTACGCGTGCAGGTATCTGATTTTGCTCTTCAACCCAGTAGGCAATTACATTATCCGTGGGCGACCATGAGAAGCCGCGTATTCCTGGTATCTTAATAGATTTCAAGTCCAGCAAATAGAATGATGGCGTTTCATAAATGTGGATTAGATTTTCACCCATACGCGCCACATATTTGTCATCGTGCGACCAGCGGAACATTGACAAAACTGACATGCCATCGCCAACAAAAGAACGCTTTTCAGCACCAGTGCGTATGTCCCATATTATAATCTTTTGGCCAGTGGGCGTTGGTCCATATGTCACCAAATAGTTCTCACATGGTGAGAATTCGACGAATTGAGTGCCAGGATGAGGGAACTTTTGAATTTTCTGGAAGCTGCTTCCACCCCAAATAGCAACACCGGGCTTATGGAAGGTCACTACATACGTTCCCAATGGGGACCACTTCACAAAAGTGTCAGTGAAGCGTTCACGCGTCTCCAACTCATTGGGCTCTGGAAGGGTGTTCTGCCAAAAACCGACCTGCACACAATTCGGGGCAGTCTCAGCCGCCACACAATATTGATCGTATGCATCCGGATCGTTAATGAAATTATATAGATCACTCTGCACTTTAAAGGGTTGAACAGTTGGCGGCTCCCATTTCTCAGGAATATTTTCATACCTATAATCATAAAATCAACAAATGTATACATATTATATTTGTACTATTTTTGAAATTGATTTCGTAAAACCTTACTTTTGAAAGTCTGTAAATAAGTTTACAGCAAAGGTGTGGTTCTTGTCCAGTCGATGGTTATTTAGCTTTTTAACTGCTTCCTCGGCCTGGCTGGCGGTCTTGAATTCCATGAACGCATAGCCTTTGGTCTTACCCTCCTCATCAACAGGATAGACAACATTGACAATTTCACCGCATTGAGAGAACAGCTTGTTGATAACTGATTTTAGTTTTTCCAGGCGGTTAGGCTCTACTTTTGGCATGTTGTCTACCACGACGACACTTTCAACACCATCAGCTTCAGATGGCCGTTGAGCCAGCATGTCACCAAGCAAATCTGTAACATAATAGCCGTTATTGGAAGTGTAATGAAAAAAGACACAGATTGAGGTTATGTTTGTTTTTGCAATTGTCGGCAGAGGCTTGCAACGCGTGTGCTACGCTGGCAGGGGTAAACTTACCTTCATCGCTGATGTTATCCACAAAATTGGGAGGATCATCGAAATTTGGCTCCTCATTGTAGTCGCTGTCATTTGCATCGGTTCCTGAGTGTTCTTCACTTTTCTTTTTAGCCATTTTAAGGGTTTTATTTGCGAATTATACACGGCAGCCGATTTCCCGCAGTCATCAAACACACACACGCACATAAAAAAGGAAATGTTAATGCTAGGTGTGAGCGATAATTGCTTAACTGCTACTTGTTACAAATAATCGAATGCACCGATATTTCTACAGAACGAAAAAATATCTGCAAAATAAAACAGTTACTAAGTTAGGATCTTGATAGAGTATTCTAATATTAATAATACTCAATAAGTACGTGTAGATTTCCTTATATATTCATTAATTAAGCATCAGAGATATATTATTTAACATTTTGGTGTAGGCCTCCATTTAAAATCATATAAAGTATTATATTGTCGATAGAAGTATTTTCTAGTTTTTGATTTTGATTACTTGAATGAAATATAAGAGCGTGCCACAGACTAATCAAGTCACATCGATATTTTTTATGAAATACTTGCCTATGTTATTAACAGCTTGGAAAATGTAATGTTATTGTGCAAGTCATGTTAAATAACATATCTGTTTGGAAATTCATTCCTTTATTTCTAAACGAAGAAGTCGTAGGTGTGAAATCTGCATACATTTTATAAAAATGAAGACAGAAAAAATTGTGTAAATGGTGCGACAACGTTACAAACAATATAAAACCAAGAGACATAAATCTAATTGAAAATTCAAAGCCATACACATTTGTCATCTTAGAGTATAATAGGTTTTGTCGCCAATGAGACAGGTTGTAATAAGTGACAAAAAAATAAAAGAAAGTTATAATGTGTATGTCTTTGCAAAAATGTGATAAAAGGCATAAAATGCGAAAATCTATTATTCAATAGAGAAAAATTGCGATACACACAACTCTCCGCCTGCCCAGGACGCATTCGTGTCCGCACCTGCCACCTCTTTCCCATTCGTTGTGTCTGTGTTAAATCAAAAATCCAACATATACTAAACCAATTTGTGCAAAAAAGGAAGGAAAGGAAGTAATGATACAAAATATAATAAACAAACTATTGATATGAATAAATTAACTTAAGTGGCGATAAAACCAGTATACGTTATGTTATTGCAATCGTTATATTAATATGTGAATATAATATAAGTATGTCAAATGCTGCAGGATAGGCAATAAAAAATATATATACATCAATGCATGTATTTGTATGTATGTATATACTTTGTGTATACATGGAGAAATCGCCCAAAAAATGTTCTACCTCACTTTCTGCGTGCGTGTGTTGAGTGTGTGCGCGTGTTACCTTTTTTTGTATATGCGCAAGAGACGCTCTCGTGGCAATCAAGTGAGAGTCTAAAAGAGCGTGCGGTCTACAGAAACCAGAGTGATAGACAGAGAGAGAAAGCAAAGCGCCTTTAGCCTTGATAAAATATATGAATGAATTTTCACATACAGAGCAATGTTTTGTGTCCCTTAAATTATAAAGAAATGTATCTTAATCTATTAGTTAAAAGCTAATATCAAGTTCATATTGTCCAATTAAATTTTCATATTCAAATATAAAAATTTCGTGGCTTTATAGACACTATCATTTTGTATACAACAGTTTTGTTGTTGTTTTAGCTTGGACTAATGCTCTCTCTCAATCGCTATGAAGTCTCAGCCTTGCGTGCTCTCTCTTGCTCACTTTGAGATGCCTGCTACATCTTTGTTGCTTGGAAAAATTTGGACATACATTTGCTCCGTGAAGTTTTTCCCCAGTGCTTGTCTACACGCCCACATAGTATATGTAAATGTATATGTGTGCCTCCAAATGTATTGAAAAAGTAAAAGTCGCCCGTTTGTCAACTACTTACAAGAGAAAAAAAAAATTCACACAAATAAAAAATATTTTCGCATATTTGTGATTAAAAAGTTATCTTACCTATTTCACAGTTTAATAAGTTTACAACCCTCATCAAGTTTCCAAACTGTTCATATTGTGCCAAAAAAGCAACCGAAAAGAAAAGAAAAAACGACAAAGCAACGAAACGCATCACCAACAAGAACAACAACCATAACTCAACTGTGAAACGACCATAAAAAATCTAATACTTCGTATATTTACATTCATTAAACAGATATTTTTTTAGCCCAAACTCACCGTAGCTGTAGCTGTGACAGTTATAGTTACATTTTTGTTGTTCTATTGACTTGTTTTTCGGAAGTTTGTGCAGTAGCAGGCTCTGAATGTCTTTATGCTTTAATCATGGTGTATTTTGCCACCAACAAGAACAACACCGACACTATTCGCTGCTATATTAGAATCTTTCTGATAACAAATCATGACAGAAGGACATGAAAGGTAAGTAACCAAGTAACTTTTATTTTTTTTTAAGATATTAAGTTAAGCTTCCAGCGTTGCCAGATGCATCTAAACGCATCCATATATGTACGTGCCTTAATTGGTCCCGGCTCCCTATTTAATTTAAACAATTGCTGCCAATTTAACAAGAAAAAAATGCAATTTAATTGAACTAAAATACGAACAAATATTTCTCAATGAAATACGGTACCAATAAAACCGAAGAAGCATGTTGAGCATGAATGAAATGTGACTCATTTGTCTAGTCAATCCATGTCAGGCATACATAAATACCCATATGATGTATGTATGTATGAATGAATATACGATATTTGTATATAAATATATCCACAGACATATAGATGGGTATGTATTGTGGAACGCCGTGTCAACGTCTCCACATAGTCTGTCCGTCGCCACTTTTAATGAATGAAATGGAATGCCAGCAACTATCTTGTTTTTCAAATTGTTCTTGTCGTTTAAAACGTAGCGTCCTATGGAAAATGATGTCACTCGTCCAGCGCTTCTGTCTTGTTTATATTCTGCATATTGAAGAGTTATATATTGGGATATATTAGGTCCGTGTTGATGTAGTTTAACTGTGCTTTGCGTGTGTCCAAACGTCTGCGCAACAGCCACAATGCACACCAAAACCAAGCTTCTTGTAGTTTCATTCATGGCTTGCCTCAATTTCCTTAGCTGCAATGTATGCATTATCTTTTGCCCCAACATAAATACTGTCATTCATTATTATAAAAAGCATCAATTTAATCAGGTGGCCTGATAACTGGGTTTGAACTGAAATCAGCATTATGTAGGTACGGATAAATCATCTAAGTTGATTTTTGTCGTTGCTGTATTCCTCGGCATTGCGCATAACCAATAAAAACAACAAATCATTCAAGCCTTAACAAGTGGCAACGCTTATTTGTGCATAATATCAAGATTCAAGACAAACTTTATAAAAATATCGAAATCGAGACATTAAATATATATGTATTTAAGTTGAAGAAATTTAATTTTAATTAATTTATTTCCTCACTGACATACTAACTGAAATACCTACCCATATCATAGACAAATGCCTGGAACACTTCACAGTGACAAGCTCTCATTGTTTCGTGTACATTCAGTGACTGGGGGAGCCATTTTTTGCCTCTCTCACTCTCTTATTCCTGTCTCCCAAATTACTACGCATGCGCATTATTTGGAGTTTGTGAATTGAGGATTTTGTAACTGATTTAGGACTTTTAACTTTAGCTTGAGGCAGGCTTTCCTGTCTGTCTTCGGCTGAGTTTTTGTGGCTGCTTTGCTGCTGCTTCTATGTATATGTATTTCATACATGTATACGTACAAATGTACATACACATAGATATTCGTAGGCATGAGTGGAATTCATCTGGCGTGCCATTACGCGGTGGCAACTCTAATATTACAATTTGCTTAATTTTGCCACCAGGGCATCAAAAAGCTCTTTAAAAAGTGCATCTACCGCAGCCCTGGTAGTGAAAACCCAAACAAGACTATTCATTCATGACTTAACAGCCGCATTGATATCCTTGGGCAAGCTTGCTGACGTGTTGGTTCTACCTTGTGTTTGAGCATGCATATATATATATATATGTTGTTTATTTACATATATATATATGTCCCTTGCAACCTGCTGTGACTGTGTAGCCAGTCCTTGACACGGCTATGACGTCGGTTCTAGTCTACTTCACAAAAGCATGTGCAGTTTCATTCTGTAAAATTGTTACTAAAACTAGGACGAGTGTATGTATACAGCCAGACGAATAGAGTTAGTACCGGCGGCTGTTTGCCAAATCCATCGGAAAGCTTTTTCATTGAGAAACTTAACGCTTAAAACTCCATTTTAAACTTCTGCGCAGGTCGTGAGCTGCTTTGTTCACTTGTGTGCATGTATTCACCGTCATCGCCTCATCTCGTTTAGCAGCGGAGTAGTTCCATTTTTCAAGAATGAAACCCGAACTGGCAGTTGCTCAAGTGTTCTTAAATCAGATGTTTTTGCTACCCTCAAATGAACACTCCTAAGCGAATAAATGAGTATCGGTAAAGAGTAGCAATCAATGGGTAAGCACATTTGTGCATGAGTGAACATACTATAATGTGTTATCGGAAATAGTTATAAAATAAATATTATAAAATATTTGGTCTATTTCCTCCTATCCTGTCCATATTCATTTATATCGCTTTGCTGGGAATATCAAATAGCGGCGTTATATGCAACAAATTATATCCTTTAATTGTCTGGTTCCAATGGTTTGGTCTGTAAGTGTGACAGGTGTGGCTGTCCGTTAGTGGCAAGACTGCTTTGCTATGGCTTCATGTGCCAAAAATTGAATTAGCCACATTAAGGGCACTTTTAAGTTATCATTCATGCCATATAGACAAGAATCATTGTCGCAGGCTTATTCAAATTCTGGATAGCAGTTGCAATGGCCACATTCTCTTATCGTAAACTAAGCTTGAAGCGGACGATTAGCAGGTGCTAGTCGATTATGCACGATCATTATCGATATTTAGATATTATTTAATGTATCTATGATATAGTCCGCGACAACTTTATTAATAATCTTAACCATTTTTTTGTGTTCGGTTTACTTTGCAGTGACTTCTTAGTAACAGTACGCGCACAGGTAATGACCAGAGACGAGAGCACGGAGGGCTGGCTACCGCTGGCTGGGGGTGGTTTGGCGAATGTTTCAATACGCAAACGTGCCAGACTATCCCCACTGGCATCGGGTCATGACTACATCATATATGGGCAAAGAATCTCGGATCAGAGTGTAAGTAGACAGGCGCACTTTGAATTGATTAAGCATTATTCGAAAATACGCTAATAATTCGCTGTGATCTGCTTTCCTGCAGGTAATCTTAAGCTGTGTCATCAATCGTGATCTAAAGTATTACAAAGTAATGCCCACATTTCATCATTGGCGTGCTGGCAAACAACGCAACGGGTTAACATTTCAAACCGCAGCTGATGCGCGTGCATTCGACAAGGGCGTCCTACGCGCCTATAATGAACTGATTGATGGTATGAACTAGGGAACATTTGCATTTGGGCCCCCGTCAAAAACCCATCCCAGTTAGCTGCATGTCGCTTAAATCAACACTAAGACAGTATTCTATCCTCGCTTTTTTTACTTACGCAAATACGGTTTAATTTTCAATTTCATTATCTCAAACACTTTGTCTAAGCTACATACACCTCCTCTCCTTTAGAAGTTGCAAATAGAATTTTTACCATCATTCACTAATACCAAATAATTGTCTTATGCTCTTTTTTAAAACTTGCCACAAAAAAAAAATATATCAAAAAATTTTTATTGGAATTGTGCAATTTGTTTCAAAATTACAAAAAAACAACAATTTACACAAAATTTAAAAATATATATGATTTAACTAAATTGGTAAGTGTTTAAGGAGGTTTCTTTTAAACGAGTTTGAGTTTGCGCTGCCTTTTTAAGTGATTCGAAATGGAATTCAGAAGCAATTTAGACATAGTTACATATGACAAAGAGATTGCAGCTATTATTCATTTGAAATAGATATGATTATTCAATTAATCGGTAAATTCATCTAGCTAATCCCATGCGAATCATCTGAACTTGTAGCGCAAAGCTCGAATATCTGTAGAAATAGCCAACACCAACGATTAGAATTTATCGAGCTATATTTCTAGTTTTCAATTGCTTAAACACACTGAAAAATTTCAATACATTCAATGTTGTTATAAACTTATTTATCTATTTCTAAATGCTTTAAATTCTATTTGCTTTGTGCCATGTATTAACTGTAGCAAATTTTGTTGCTTATATTATTGCGATTGAACTAATCAGTTTGTAAATCATCCAAAAAATGTAGGACTGGCTAAATCTAATCCCACTATTATATGCCCACCATTGACCAAATATGATTCGGTTGGTGAAGATGATGTATTCATGGTGAGTCCCAAAAGCGTAATAAAATTGTATTCATGTTTGCTAAGCGTTTAATTTTTCTTCTTCTTTTTTTTTCAGACCCTGGACTTACCTGTGGAGAGCGAAAGTTTACAAAAGATACATTCAAGTCCTGAGGGCAGCGAAAAAAGTCACAGTAATGCATTATTTAGTTATTCAATTATTTGATATATATATTTATATATATTTATCGTTCTTGATATCACAGAAAGCATTAGTGAACGTCACAAGGATAGCTACAGCAACAATTCCGATTCAGAGAAACTACCAGCGGCAACCATACACTACATATCGACGGACAAAACATCAACGGCTCCTGGCGCCGGCAGTGGCACTGTTCTTTCTGGTGTCTCAACAGATGGACCGGCAGCGACGCCTACTGGCCAAATAGCACCAAGCGAAAATTACTCGTATGTGACGCTGACGGCTGTGCACCATGATTATAACTATCCGGTGGTGGAACAGCCTGTTGGAGCACAGGTGCTGAATGCGCGCCGCGAGTCGATCAGTGCGCTCAAGAAACGGAATGCTCTGGAGGCAGCGCAAGCGATGGCAGCGGCACAAACGTCAGCAGGTGCGGCTGTAAATAAACCGCTGCATAAACCCAATGTGTCGGACATACTCAAGAAGGAGACGCGCTTACGATGCCGTTATTGTCATGAGCTTTACAGCGAGGATTTCAATAGGCGCGGTGCGTGCGAATATGCACCGGATCCGTTTCGTAGCGGGTATGAATGTATCTCGGGTATGGGCTGTGCGCGCTGTATGATCTATCACTGTATGAGCGATGCGGAGGGTGAAACGACTCAGCATCCTTGTGATTGTAGCGTTAGCGAAGCGGGTTGCACTAAACGTTGGTTGGGCCTGGCGCTGCTGTCCCTGTTCGTTCCCTGCCTATGGTGCTATCCACCGCTGCGTGCATGCCACTGGATGGGCATACACTGTGGCGTCTGTGGTGGCCGCCATAAACCACATGTCTGACATTTGGAGGCAAGATTGCAAGGACAGTACGACGACGACCCCAGCACCAGGCCCAGAAACCAACAGCAACCACACTCCGATGAACACTCTTACAAGAGCCAGCTTCTTCGACTCAAACAGCGCCAGTCGCACTTACAATCGCAACCTCAGAGGCATTTTTATAATTGGGAGCTTTCCCATAGTCTCGGCGCGCCTCAGCAACCGGCGCCGCAACCGCTGTATTTAATGCAGCCACGCAGCAACAAAGCCGCCCAAAACGACTATGGGAGGTTAATGTTTTAGAGTCAGGGTCAAGAACAACGACAACAGCCATCGGTACCAACAGGCCTACGTTAGATTCTATTTATATTTAGTTGCCACTTTGCCTGAGTTTCCATCGTATGATTTGCCATCGAGAAATGTATATAGTAGAGCAAATAATGCACCTGCATATCCATCTATAAATATGCACGAACATTATTGGATTGAACATTGGATTAATTTACGTTTAGAATTGTCATTTAAGGATTCTTTTGAGAAAGGTATTTTTTTTTTTTTGGTTTTTTCGTTCTCTTTTATTAATATTATTATTATTTTTTAATTTGTACATACAAGATGTGTATATGGATATATTTTTGAATTGTGAATCATACAAAAGTAATCAATTCATTTTTCTTTAGTTTTTAAGTCTATATACTTTTGCTTACAATTCTAAATTGGAGACCAGTATTAGTACCCAAGCCAAAAGGGAAGTTTATATAAAGATGCCTACTCTACAAATTCTTGTGCATAATTCCAATTTGTTTATAGTTTTCCATTAGCAAGAATTGGGTACTTGTTTGCCAATGAAGGAACTTTTCAAATTTAATACAATAATACACAGACACACATTCACCTCATTCTCCCCTCAACCCCGCCCACTAATATCGTCTCGAAACGAAAAGAAAAAAGTTGAGAGCAAAAATATAAATGAACTAAAGCAAATAAAAATAAAATAATAAAAATAATAAGAATAATACAAATAATAATAATGATATCAACACTTTCACACAAATTACAAATTGTTTTTTAAACATTCAAAGCGGACGAAGTCAATATGCAACAATTGTGTTTACAAATGCAACGAATTTAATTTCACTTACATTCATTTGTTTGAAAATCGTTAAGCAATTAATTTTTATTCTAAAAAAGAATGTTTTTGACTCTTCTTAGGGCTCATGAAGATTCAAAATAATTCTTTTGCAAACAAATAAAATACATTCTGTGTTTCAAACTCTCAGTTAATAATCTGAATAAAAAAAAAAAACAAAAACAAAAAACAAATCGGTTGACACGATAAACCAAGATGTTTGCAATTGCTTCTGCGTCGCTTAAAGACTCTCTAAAAAAAACAATTTGTAATTATCCAGAAGTGAATGTAGAAAATGCGTCTCATTTGATGTTGGGTTTTACACGGGAAGCCTAAATGTCACCATATAAAGGACAGAATCGGGTAAACAACATGCCCTCAAGTAATAATTTAAACAAAAAATTGAAAAAAAAGGAAAACTCATATATGCAGTTATATATATATATATAAATGCATGTATATAAATGTGTATAAAACGTATTAAAGAAATACAGAAATTGATTACTTGCGTGCAAAGAACCTAAGTAATTTTTGTGTATTCGAAATGAAATTAATAATAAAAGCATTAATTTATTTCTTACTATAAATGCATATTTATTCAAAAATAAGAAAAGGTTGTGCAAACACACATTAAAAAAAAAGCAACAAAATATATTTAAAAAAAAATAAAACCTTTAAAAAAGCGGGCAATTGTTAGTAAAATGCAGTATCTTAAAAAATATATATTAAAAAAAATAAAAAAACGAAAGTTGTTTAGAGCAAGATACCTACCATAAAAGAAAAAGAAAAAGCAAAACAAGAAAGAAGCGGAAGCAACAAAACATTGAACTTTGAACAAAGAACAAACACTCAACAAAAAGTACAAACTGTTAAATATACATGTATAATTTTAATTACTTTTATTATTTAGTTAAAGCTACAATAATTTTAACATTTTAAACGATCCAGAAGCATGCCAACAAACTACCCTATATAAACGAATATATATAAAAGAATGTATATGAATATAAATGTATTCATATATATGTGAATATATATTTAAAGTGTATTTAGAAACTTTAACCTTGCATCAACAAACTAATTTTTAGTGTGCAGCAAAGAGAACAACAAACACACACAACACTGACATGAACACGCTCAAAACACACACACACACATACACGCACAACTACAGAAAATCGTATCGGTCAAGGTAGATGTCGAACAACAATAGAAAGCATTTCGCTACATTATTTATTAACAAATTCTTTCAGCAAAAATAATATTCTAGAGTTTAATAGTTAATGGCAGCAATTTGTTGAACACCAAAAAAAAAAAAACAAAAAACAAAAAAAACATGAAACAAATATTTTCAATCAATCTTTTGTTTATATGCAGTACATTAAATGAAAACCATATAAATTTATGCATAAGTAGCCGCATATAAAAGATGGCATTAAAAGTAAAAACAAAATAAATGATATATTTATTCATATAAATGTATTTAAAATGTGAAAGAGAAAAATACAAACAAATAAAACACAATTAATAAACAAAAAATCGAACCCTCTCTTACTCCATTAGACAAGTTAAACGAGTCAGTTTCTAATATACTAACTTATTTAAGCAGTAGACAAAAGCATCGGTGGTTCAGTGGTAGAATGCTCGCCTGCCACGCGGGCGGCCCGGGTTCGATTCCCGGCCGATGCAAACTCTTTTTTTTTCTATTGAGTAGCTCGAGATGTATATATGATGTCTGCCTATGCCTTGGGATAATATATTTTGAATGTAAGTTAACAAAAATACAAAATAAAAAAACGATAAGTTTAATGGACTAAAATTTAACACACGTGAACCTTTGCTTAATCATTCAACACCAAAATAAATATTTATTTTAATAATAAGCTGGAAAATTGTGTTCAACGGAATGGACGAGCTAATGGTAAAAGCACAAGGACAGAAGCAAACAAATTTACCTAATGAAGAGCTTACCTGCAGCGTGAATTTTGTCAAGTAGGGAATAATTAAAGAGTGTTTTTATGTCATTCTTCCAAGCTCACAATAATTTTGTACTCAGTCCACGCAGCTCATCCGAAGATGAACGTGGCTCCGTGACATGCCTGGTCTCAAAAGCTGAGGATTTGGAGATGGAACTTATTTTCAAGCGACAGTCAAACGATATGGCATCGAATCTATCCTTATTTGAATTTGGACATAATTTTGAAGATGTCCGGGATTGGTTGACCATCCAGCAACCCAATAAAACGTCAATGAAAACCGTTTTACGCTATATGATAGAAAATCACGTGAAGACGACTGTTCAGATAGAGATTAATAGAATGTACTTTAATTGTCATATGATCGTGTTACAAGCATACTCCAAATTCTTTATGGAACTTGATCCAATACCATTTGTTATCACTCTGCCAGAAAGGAAAGTGTCGCAAAAGGCGTTCATGCTCATCTACAAATGGATGCTGAGCGATGAGCCGGCTCTAGATCGCAATAATATCGTTGCCGTATTTGTGGCGGCGTCGTACTTAAGGATTAAGTATTTACTTTTGCATTGTTGGAAGTATTTTGAAGATATAAAATGTTTCAACGAAGCCTCGGCCTGTGTCATGTACGTCGAATCGAAAAATAACGTAGCCTTGGATATTGTTCGCAATTTAATGTTGACACGCATCCAAAAATTTTTACTCACATTTGTGGCTACACGCGATTTTTTGGATATGCCAATGAAGCATCTTGTCTATCTTCTCAGCTCAGATCAGATCTGTGTTAATACGGAAGTTGAGGTTCGTTTCTGTAATTTTATACAGAAACTTGATACTTATATTTATCATTTTATTTTAATTTTATTTAAAATTTAAAAAACTATGCAGATACTTTTTATTATCGTGCGTTGGCTGGGTCACGATTGGCAGAACCGTAAACTGTATGTGCATAATCTGATCAGTTGTATACGGTTTAATGCGATGCCTTTATGGTATTTATTGTGCGTGCGACGTGTGGAGACTCATAGGTTGCTAAAGGAACTGCTAAGTTTATCTAATGTTGATGCTACCATTAATGAGGCAATTTCAAAGATAACTTCTAAAATGTACGAGAAGAAAATGGAGGGTATTACTATAGATTATGAAAATATCACAAAGAACTTGCGTTGTCGTCGATGGATTGTAGATGATGCATGCCCTTATTATCACAACATTGGCTGTCCACATTCCCGCGACATTAATTTTATTAAATTTGAATCTTATTTAGCTACATTACAGCAGAAGTCCCCAGACTATTGGTCTACAGTGGAGTTCTTGGATCTGGATAATCCAAAAAAGTGTGGCTGCATTCAATAACGTTTGAAAGCTTACCGTTAAAACAGATGTCAGTTGAATGACTGTTAAACATAGGAATTGCCATTCACATAGATGAATTTTTTTTCAAATATCTGGCACCCCTCACAGCTGTTTTGTGGTCAATTGGTTTGCAAGGTGTTGTTTATGTTACTTTAAAAATAAAATGGAAAAACTTGAAGCGCTTAAGATTTCGTCAATGAGACCGCGTAGCAATATACTTGATCGCCCACTGTCTAAAGGGAAATCTGAAGTCTCACTTAGTATAGTTGCACTTTTGTTCAGCGAGATTGTTCAGTACTCACAGAGCCGAGTCTTTACTGTTGCAGAATTACAGACCAGGTATCACGTACAGAGATTTCTTACTATTTACGGATAGGTATACTGTAATGTCTCACAGATTACATGATTTGGGACAAGATGTGGGCACCCGCATCATTGATTTGTACTTTGTGCGCGAGCGCAGCTCGAAACGAGAAACGAAGCTAACACAAATGCTCCTCTTTGTCAAAACTACAGTATGGAAAAATTTGTTTGGAAAAGAGGCCGAGAAACTCGAGCACGCCAATGACGATGAGAGGACATACTATATTATTGAAAAGGAACCACTAGTGAACACTTTTATTAGCGTACCGAAGGACAAAGGTTTGTTGAATTGTGCCAATTTCACAGCTGGCATCGTTGAAGCGGTTTTAACCCACTGTGGATTTGTAAGTATTCTTATTAAGGATGTCTATAAAGTTAATCAACATTATTGCTTAACATTACTTAGCCCTGCAAGGTTACGGCGCACTGGCACAAAGGTACAACGTATATGGTTAAATTCGAAGACTTTGTCATTGCGCGGGATAAGCAAATGGAGGAAAAATAGAAACACATTCAATTGAATAAGAAAATCACTTTCAACATATTACACAATAAAGAAATAAATGTTAACATTCTTCTTTAATTTCGCTGAATGGTATTTGCAAGAAAGTTTTGAGCCTTAAATAAACTTGAATTGGCGATCCTTGTAAGCGACCTGACCAGTGCGGTATTTCTTTTCGCGGCAATCACGTTCGCTTTTCAGCGCCCAGGCGTAGAGTGTTATGGGCAGAACGACAGCAAAGAGGCCCATACGAAAGGAGTGCCCTGTCGGGCGGAAATGCTCATAGTTTGAAACTCGCATTGCCTGGAATCGCGCTAGACCAGCGTCAAACTGAAACCAATGATGTGATTATTTATTATTTGTTGTCCACTGATGACATAACCAATTATTTATTGTACATACTATAGTGCCGCCTTCGCCGGTGGCATGGCGAAAAGGATTCGAAATTTGCTTTTGGTATTCATGGCGCAGCTTAAGTGTGTGTTCGTGCTTGCGAATAATGAAAGCCTCCTCTTCCTTTGTCAAAACCATTTTATTCTGGCACAAATTTCAGTTTGCGCTGGGCGATTACAGCTGACTGCAATTAATAAGAAGAAGTACTTTTGACAGTCGCAGCGAAGCGTATTAACAAAAATGTCTGATGACAGCTCTGCTGGGAAATTTTTTAAAATACTAAAGCGGGCAATGCTCTCAATCATCGTTTAAACTTTTGTCAGAGAGCCGCGTGAATGTAGCGGTAAATATTTTTATTCTGATTAATATAGTAAACACTCATGTAAGTATAATTATAAACAGTTTTTGCAATAAAGTGCATAATTAGCTTAAGTCATTTTCTTCGGATGTACTTTGAACTGGTTTAAAATTTATTTAATATAAAGTCTGTTGATTCGTTGCTCCACCCTAAAAACACCGTTATACGCACGCTCAAGCTCTACTACTCTCTCACACGTGCGCTGGCATTTTCCATTTGGCAAACTCTCACTCTCTTGCATCCTTAACTATGCTCTTATCGCGCATGTCCTGCAAAGTGTTATGCGCAGATCTCGTGTCAATGTCCTGTTACACAGTTATGTGAACTTAGAAACCAAGATTTTATTTCACCTACTTTTTGTATACATTTATAAACTGGTCCAACGGTCTTCTCGTAATATTATTATATAAATAGATGTGATGGTGAGTCTAAATATTTAAATGTAGTTTAAATTTGCTTTGGTTATAAATCAATACCCTAAGTCGCTATTCAAATTGCAACTGCGCAAGACAAACTTCTTCCTCGTCGTCCCACGAACGCTTAAGTGAGTGCAAGTGAGAGTGATGGCGAAAGCAATACAAGGCAGGAGCAAAAGAGAACGAGCAACAAATGAGCTAACGCGCATGTTCTTCGTAGTTGGGCGGTTAGGTTGTTGTTTTTCTTTTTTTGTTGGTGGTGCACTTGGCTTAGCTGTGTTCGTTTTGGGGTTGGGTAGGGTCGGGCAAATGGCAAATGGTGGATAGGTGAGCTGATTGTCACCGCGGCACGCTTACCGTCTTTAGGGGTTGTTGTTGCCGTGGAGTTGCGCTGTAGTCGCTTTCATTGCAGTCCTTTCACTTGCCGATTGTCGGACGTAGCGTAAAGTTCTGTATTGTTGTTGTTTTTGTTGTTCCAGGACTGTATTGAAGCTCCTCAAATGGTTTAATTGTAAACGCAACGCGCTCGTCTATCGATTTTTGCTTCCACATTGCACTCAACCCATCTAATAGGCAAAGCAATTGGTAAATTGATATAGCCAAGTTTGGACTGTTAGCATACAAATTTCATTCGGTGCAATGAGCGTGAAGACCAGTGCACGGATTAAGAAGCGACGTTCGGCTGAAGCTACTGCGGTGGCAGCGACATCATCGTCGGGTTCCTTTGCGGCAATTAGCAGCCAGCGTCCAGTTTCCAACAATCAGGCTAATAGCTCTGCCGGTAGCGGCAATTCGAATGCCAATCAGAGCCTCAATAAGAAGCATAATTTTGTGGGGCGCAATCCCAATTTCGATACGGATGAGACAAAGCTGCTCATCCAGCTTTGGGGTGATCCAAAGCTGCAGCGCACTCTGATAACGACGCACAAGAAGCATGCAGTGATTTGTCAGCTGGCGGCCAAGATGCAGGAGTATGGCTATCATCGTTCGCCTGAGGAAATTACGACGCGCATCAAAAATCTCAAATGTTTCTATAATCGACTCAAGAAAGATAAGGAATGTGGTCTCGCTGGTGAGACTGAACCCAGCTGGAAACATTTTGCCGAAATGGATGCCATTATGACTCGACCTATATTTAGTGTGCGGCCGAATGAGGTGCCGGCTCCTTCGCTGAAATACCAACTGGAGAAGGCTTTGGAAGAACATGCTGAGCGACGCAAACGTCGTCAAGAGAATGGGGAGGAATTGACGGAAAGTGAAAACGAGGAGGACGATATTCTGCTTTCATCTCTGGTGCCCAATGCAGCCGTTAGTAAATCCAAGTCGGAAGGTGCACCGGAAAGCGAAGCTGATACTCAAGGAGATGCTGATACGAGAAATGCATCACCAACTGCTGAGAGAAGCTGCTCAGGAAAACGACGGAAACTGTCTTCTGAGCCAGAAATGGACGGCGATGAAGGAACTACGACAGAGCCACGGATTAAGACAGAGCCAATCAATCAGCAGGAGTCAGTGACCGAGTCAGGCACCAACGCGCCAACTGCTGTAAGCACAGAACCCGATGAGGATGATGACTGCATGCTGTTGCCACTGCCAAAAGAGGAGCCCATCGATGTCGATGCCGTTGATGAAACTGGTGACGTTTCGCCAAAAAGTATTACCAATGGAAATGGGGTCACGCCAACGCGGACTGTGATGCCAACACTAACGGACATGCTGCAGTTGCCCAAGACGACGAATTTGCTGCCATATAGCGGGGCCAATGTCATCATACCGGCCAACAGTATCAGCACGAGCGTTGCTCCGCTCAGCGGCACAGCAACCACAAGCAGTGCAGCCAGTGGCAAGCTGACACCAGGCAAGATCTCCCTGGTGCCCACTAATTTCCTTATGCAGCCGAAGCAGGGCAACACAACCGGAGCCGCGAAAGGAGTCAACGCAGCAGCTGGAACCCAACTGCAGTTGCTGCAAAGCGCCATTAATCAGGGCGCCCGGTTAATGATTAGTGGCGCTGCTGCGAACCCTGTACAGGCTGCAACTAACTCAGGTCTGGTCACGGGGCCTGGCGGCGTTAAGTTCGTATTGGTTAATGCGGAGCAGGCTGCGGCAGCCAAGGCTGTAGCAGCAGTGGGAAAAACAAGCGCGACTGCCGTACCTACTGCAACGCTACCACCACAGCCACAACATCAACAACAACAGCCACAACCACAGAAGCTGGCACAGACAGCAGACTTCGTGGCACAACAACAGCAACAACAACCGCTGCCTCAGCAGCCGCAGCAGCATCAGCAGTTGGAAAAGAAGGAGGAGAAACGACGTGCACAGGAAAAAGCAAGAGAGGAGCAGCAATCCAAGCGTCATATGACAAGTAAGTCCGTAACTAATCCTGGCCATCGAGATTTTAATGCTTTAATTCATTGCCGTCCATTCAGCTATGCGAATAATGTTACGCCAGCTGCTTAACGCACAGAACGAGGCTAATGAGATTCAACACAATCGCTTGTCGTTGGAGAGAGAGCGCCTGGACTGGGAGAAGGCTATAGGTGAACGTTTGCTCACATTGCTACCGACATTGGTGCAGCCACCAGCTGCTACAGCGGCAGCTACCTCTGCTGTTCAGCCGGTAACGGCACATCAGCCGCCGCAGTTCATAGTCTCGGGTGCGGCGGCAGCCACGGCCACTCAGCGATTGCAGCCACCGAAGTTGCTCTTTACCACGGCACTGCCCATGGCAAATGGGACTGTACCGATGCCGCATATAATTACACCCAGTTCGGCACTGGCCAATTCGTTGCCCAAGGTAATCGCGACACCTGTATCCTCCTCAACAGCCAGCAACAGCGTCTCTGCTGGGTCTACCATCCAAACGAAGGCCGTTGACATTTGCACAGAAATCAATGAAGTCCAACTTGTGACGCCTAAACTGGAAAAGGACTGCTGAAGGTGATACAACGCAAGCACCTGTAGAAATGAAAAAGAATACTCGAATAAACTATATACTTAAAATCTTTATTTCTATTTAAAAATACCTGTTTGATGTGGTCTTTGTGGCACATAAAACTTTTTTAGATAAGTCTTTAAAACAAAAACAGCACAATACTTCAAGGCTTATACCACGTTAAATGTATGTTAATAAACTATTTGGCGCAAGACTTGTGTTGAATACTCTTTCCGTGCCTGCAAGAAGCGAAACATGTTTCACCAATTATCTAAACTGGCCCCATGCGGGCAGAGGTCTCAATTAGCCGCAAGGAAATCGAAATTATTTCGGTGTTTAAGCAGAATATCGTCCTCCGAGCAGACCTAATGATTGTTGAGCCGCTCCATGTCCCGAATTTCCATAATATCTGTTTTAAGACGTTGCTTCACAATCTCGCGCCAAATAGCTTCTCGATCTCTATTGTCTGTGACGCCCATTCGTTGGAGTGAGGAATCTGTGATGCGGAGTAGGGCTCGTCCAGTAATGTCATGCTAAGCATTGTTAAAAAAGGTAGTTAGTAGGCCAAGTTTCATTGGAAAATTTAAATGAAAATATTAGGTCGGAATTGATCAGTTGAAACTTGTTCTTGTTGAGAAAAAGAAAAAGGAAATCTAAGAAAATCAAGCAAATATGGCACAAGTACTTAGAAGATATAACAATACAAATCTGAAGCTATATGGGTGAGTCTTGCTCCGTATAAGTGAAACTTACGTCTTTAAATAAATGCAAATATTGACTGTATTCACTGCAATGACGACTATACCATTTCTGGACGTCACTGACAGTCCATTGGTAAACAGCTTTCGGTCGAGTTGTCTTAGCACGCGCCTTATTTTGAGTTAAGTTGCTCGTTTCTTCACCCATGGCGTTGACATAAAAAAAACTGGACCAACTATTCTGTTTCTAAAAATGTGTCCTGTGAATCCCTCTGCATTTTCCAAGTATATTCCTATTTCTACATTTTCATTTCGATATTTTCCAGAAACTACTGTCGATACTCATCGATATCAGTATAAATTTTTTGTTTTTCTTTATTATAGAGATGTTTAGCTCTAACTAACTAAATTCCATATCAATTCACTTGCGGTAAATTTGTTTTCTTAAGCTTTTCTGTGTTTTTGATGGTTTTTGAGTTTCTTGTACTTATTTGTATATACAGTTTTTAGCGATGAATGTTTTGTATCATATTCTATCGAACCAGTTTCAGATGAACAAATTTCATGTATGTGTGCTCGATAGGAGACTGTTATTTAATATTTTGGCGTTGTGTTTCAAATGAATTCACATAATTTCATTTAGTCGAAATTTATTTGAAGTGTTATTATTCTTGCAATAGCAAACTCAATCTTTTTAAAACTACTGGCTGTTACCCAACACCTATTACCTAAAGATAAAATTTCTCCAAAATTTCGTGAGAAATGACCGAATTATGGTAAGTATTAAGAGTAAGGGGAAAAATGTGTTGGTTTTGAAATTTGGGTAAAATATATACATATATTTCAAAGCCAACAATTGCTTATATTAATTATCTATGATACTACCTTAAGAGACTCCATTCTGTAATTCTTTGTTTTATCATTTTTTAAGTTTTTTATCACCGTAAATTCTGTCTGGCAATTTTGAATATTAATTGAGAAGATTCGAGAATTGCTTAAGTAATGTTTTCATTCGCTTTGAATGTTGCGCAGTTGAGAGCGATTAAATACCACACTATTGCGTTCGCAAAATGCACTCGATAAAAACCGTCATGTAGCTATCGTTATCTACACATCTCGAATCGTGACTGGCGCTTAATAACAACGACAACTGAAACAACATACCACAAAAGGTGTGAAAAAACACACAAAAACGCAATAAATACGTTTAGAAGCGAGTGAAACCTCGGAAACCAAGTTTAGTTTAATTAATCATTGCACAAAATCAATAAATTTGCTCCCACGTGCGTCAAAAATACTCGTTGCTAATTCTTAACTGTCAATCATCTGTGCAGCAGCAGCAGCAGTAGCAATATGGCCGGAGCTACACTTTTTGAACGTGCCCAGGCGCTGTCTAGCGTTAATCGCGAAGAGGGCATTTCCCTGCTAAACCAAATAGTACGCGAGCAGGAAGTTGCTGAAAACGATGAAGAGCTTATACGAATCAAGGAGCAAGGAATTATGCAGCTTGGTGAACTCTATAAGCAAGAGGGCAAGGCCAAAGAATTGGCAGACTTGATCAAAGTAACTCGTCCATTTTTGAGTTTGATCAGCAAAGCAAAGGCCGCGAAGCTCGTTCGTTCGCTCGTCGACATGTTCCTTGACATGGATGCGGGCACAGGCATTGAGGTATGAAACATATTAGTATGCAGAATTGCATTTTTTTTATTATTTATATTCTATTCCTGCAGGTTCAACTTTGCAAAGACTGTATAGAGTGGGCAAAGCAGGAGAAACGCACCTTTTTACGTCAATCGCTGGAGGCACGACTAATTGCACTCTACTTTGATACTGCTTTGTATACGGAGGCTCTTGCCCTGGGCTCGCAGTTATTGCGTGAGCTCAAGAAGCTGGATGACAAAAACCTGCTGGTCGAGGTGCAACTATTGGAGAGTAAAACGTATCATGCCCTCAGCAATTTACCGAAAGCTCGAGCTGCCCTCACATCAGCGCGAACTACAGCAAATGCCATCTACTGTCCTCCCAAAGTGCAGGGCGCTCTTGATCTCCAGTCAGGAATTCTTCATGCGGCGGATGAACGTGATTTTAAAACCGCTTTTTCTTATTTCTATGAAGCATTTGAAGGTTTCGACAGTGTTGATAACGTCAAGGCGCTGACTTCATTGAAGTATATGTTGCTGTGTAAGATTATGCTTGGCCATTCGGACGACGTAAATCAAATAGTTAGTGGAAAATTGGTGAGAAGCATATAGTAAAAGTTCTTTATGGTGTTAGGAAAATTACTCAAAAGTGACCTTTTTAGGCTATAACCTACTCCGGCCGCGATGTAGATGCCATGAAAGCCGTGGCGGAGGCTTCACATAAGCGGTCGTTAGCCGATTTTCAGCAGGCATTAAAGGATTATAATAAGGAGTTGGCTGAAGATGTCATTGTGCAGGCACATTTGGGAACGCTCTATGACACAATGTTGGAGCAGAACCTATGTCGCATTATCGAGCCATATTCTCGTGTGCAGGTAATTGATTCGTGTTAATGATTTAAACGATATAAATTAATATTAAATTTTCAGGTCTCCCATGTGGCGGAGAGTATTAATCTGCCCATGGCTCAGGTGGAAAAGAAGCTATCACAAATGATATTGGACAAGAAATTTAGTGGCATTTTGGATCAAGGTGAGGGTGTACTCATTGTGTTTGAGGAGATGCCTGTGGATAAGACATACGAACGCGTACTGGAGACCATACAGAGTATGGGCAAGGTCGTTGATACACTGTATCAAAAGGCCAAGAAGCTATCATAAGTTATCATATATGGAACATGCCTACCCCATACAATAAATATCTGGAAAATTCGAAGACAATTTTTGGTTATGCCGATGCATTCTGAACAATTCTACTCACCGGTCTCTCTGAACATTGATTTTCTTACAACCACATCTCTGTATGTTTCGATACGATAAACGGCTGAAAAAATAAACGATTCTAGGTGGTAATAGCAGTAATACTAAAGCGTCATCTCTAAAAAAATTATATTTCCTATCAAAATTATTCAAAAGTAAGACAAATCGCAATAGAGTAAGCAAAATTATTCAAATAAATATTAACAAAATTGGAAGTACGAAAAGCAAAACTGTTGAGTGGGCTCTTCGTGAGGGAATCCCTATGGAGCCTCGCAGCTTGCGGTCCTGGCTAGAAGCGCATTTTCCAATATAACTGTTATATGTTCGTTGGCCTGTCAAACGTTAGCAAAATGCAGTTTTTTCTTTAAATTTGAATTTGTATTTTATTATGTGCTGAAAATAAATAAATTGGCGTATATTCGTAAATCAATATATTTAGCCGAACATATGCGTTAGGCCCAAGCCACCGCCAAAGTTGGTTTGCCCCCGGAATGGGCCGCTCGTCCATTTGGACGCATTGCCAGTCAAATCAAGGCGAGTGTTGCGATCCTGGGATGACCATAAATTGGCGCGCCCATCCAGGCCCAACTGTTTGCCAAGACCGGGAATGTTGCTGTGTGTCAAGCTGGCGCCGTGGCCATTTATGTGCGAGTAATCCAGGGCAGCGCCGTTGCGCTCGAAGTTGAATCCGTTGGCCAGTTTGTTTTGAGAAGCGAAAACTCGGGCGTCCAGATTGTGCTTATCGTTATTGAAGATATTAGCGTGGGCCGACTGCGAGAAGCTGTCCTGTACGCCAGGTGTGTGGGTTTTGGTGATATCGAAACCGTGTCCATGGCTAGATGAAACCAAACATATTATCAAACATATTGGTAAAATATGAATTTGCTCGACTCACTTGTTGTAGGCGAGCGATCCTCCAGTGGTAACAGGTCCCTTCTGCGTATTGCCGGCGGCAAAGACTTGTCCAATAACGTTGTGATCAGGCGTGCCAATACCCTTGCTGAGATTCAAACGAGCATCGGAACCACCAGCTGGATTCGATGTGAGCGAGCCACCCAACACTTGGCGTCGCACTCGAATGGGCCGCTGTGGCCTCGTAGGTGGTGGATAGTAAGGCAGGGTCTGGAAGCGCTGTGGCATGGCCTCAACGCATGCTGAAATGGCGACAATGGCCAGGATGAGAACGTTGCTGCTGCTTTGCATGTTGGCTGGATGGGCTATTGCTGATTACTGATGATTAAATGCTGCCACAGCGGGCGCTTATATACTTCCAGAAAAATCATATTCTCATGGGGAAGCACAGCTAGAGAGGTAGCTTTTGGCTTAGGTGATTGTGAATCACCCGACTTGACATCGCCATCTGATGTCTTTTTTTTCATTCTTATCAAAAGCGACGCGAGAAAATCCCCGCGCATATTTCTAAGCCGCGCCGTTTCGTCGTTGCCAGCCTCACTTGTTGCGCTCTCTTTGCGGTAGGTTCTTACGCTTCTTACGCTGTCAAACAGACACGTGCATACATACATAA
Organism: Drosophila pachea; assembly: GCA_020883565.1. Lineage (NCBI taxonomy): Eukaryota > Metazoa > Arthropoda > Insecta > Diptera > Drosophilidae > Drosophila > Drosophila pachea. The sequence goes on from JABVZX010000001.1 coordinate 20,022,390, forward strand.
ATATACACACACGTTATACGCTATACATACAGTTTTAAATTGTGCGTATATACTAATAATTGTTAAATGCTAATTATACAAACTTTGATTTGCTTGCTTACACAAATCGCACAGTCAGCGGTATTAACCCTCTCTCAGCATAGTAATTATGTACTTCTTCGCAATCCGTTATTTTTCTTGGAGGAGAGTGAGAAAATAAGCTGAGCGTAGAGCTAAATTACCGCAAGAGAGACGGAGTTGTCACTCAAATTGAGTGGAGTTTTTGGCAGAACGTAATTGAATTTTATGCGCAGGAGCAGAGAAACCTTACGATATGACAGCTCGGGAGAGAGAGAGAGAGAGAGAGAGAAAGCTTAGCTTAAGACACATCGATATTCGAATTGGAATATAACGTAGGTTAATTTTTTAATTTACTTTACTTTTACTTTTGCCTTATCAGCAAAATTCCCCGGCAAGATTTCAAATTTGTATTGGTATATTTTTTCTTTTGGGGGGAATTTTTTGCTTTCCCAGAAATTTGACGAACAGTAGAACAAAATACCCTTTTCTAGTTTAGTTTACAGATATTAAGTGATGCTAGTGACGTCGGCAGAATGCTTATCAATTGATGCTCTTAGAAGCCGTCTGCTATAATTCGCAAATATAAAGGAGATAATTTTCGTGATTTTTTTTAAGGCTGTCATGTGTATATATATATTATTGTTTTAAATGTAGATGGAATTTGAGTTGATTTGTAGCTCAATTTAATATAAGTATTGATATTAATTTTCAAAAATTTTCGAAAATATCCATAATGTGATTTAAACTTTGGGATTTGTTGGCGCCAAGTCGCCAGCTTTCGGAATCTCTCTTGGCTGGTCGGAGCTCTCCTAGCCGGTGCCTTTTTCGGCCGTTGTCCGCCGTGTCGAATCTCATTAAGTTTAAC
>JABVZX010000001.1:20104124-20119448 GCA_020883565.1 Drosophila pachea
TATAACATATATTTCTCTACTTATCTTTATGCCAATCCAATAATGTGTTTCCATTTCTTACACTTTATTTGTTATATCTTTTCCATTTTGATTTTGTTCCCATTCCATTTAATTTAATCTCGTTTCGTTTCGTTTCGCTTATGCGCCATATATGAAAATCGTTTTTGAGCGTATTTTCAGAGGCTTTGGATGAATAATTGGATGGGATCTAGGGCCGGGCTTTTGCTTTTATTCAGTCGCTGATTCGTTGATTCTTAGGTACGTAGCAGGTGAACCAATATTAATAATTTCAAATGAATATCTACAAAGCATACTTAAGTTAAAATTGCCATATCTTATGCAACTGTACTGTATACATACCAACTATATATATATATATATTTGTACATACTACATCATTACAATCATACATATGTGACATGTATATCTCTCCATATAGGTTTATTTCGATAGCCGCCTACGCTGTGCCACACTCCCCAAAATGTCGTCACGTATGTGCATACTCCAAGCTAATTGATTATTATTGATAGTCGCCCAATAATGAACCTCTATATCAGTTTGCTCTCTCAAGATATTATTTGTTTGCGATCTAAGCGGTTTACATGATCATTAGCTGTACGAGTATTATATCCATTCAATATGTATATATATATATTTATTATATTTGTAAGTCGACTTTTTCGACTCCTCCATTCATGGGTGAAAATTCGAGGGGACAATTCGTAATCCAGCCTAACTTCGGTAGCATCATTTTTTTTTTCTTTTTTTACATACATTTATTGAATATTCCGTGCTGCTTCTGACCCCCCAAATTATAGTGAAACTGATCGATTTGAAATTCGACTATCTTTAGATTTGGGAAGTGGTTTAATTCCTTCCATTTCAGCGGATGTTCCAGCTCTTTCGATGTCCACACTAGGTAAGTATTTAAAAAAAAAGAAAGAAAACTAAAACCTCTGACGATATGAACACACCTGTGATCTTAGATACTTCATAATAGTACCTTCCTCTGAAATCAGTTTACGTTACATTTCGCATCAATGGCAAGCCGTTTATTTCGCAATCAAATGATATTTTTGAAATTGAAATTGATATAAATATATAGACATATATTTCTTTATATTTCATTTAAATTATATGCTTTGATCTATTTCCAGGCAAATTTAAATACCAATAAAATTCTTTTATATTCAATTCAATACATTTAACCTAACATTCATATTCCACAAATTTTAACCGAATTTTTGTGTTCTGTTGATGGAGTTAACGAGCCTCCAAAGTCACGAATTGACCAATTTAAAATCTGTATGTTACAGCCCTATCTACGTGCTCCACTTGCCAGTCTAAGTGAATTATTTACCTTTACCTTTAATCCTTACATGAACTACATTCATAAGTATACTGAAACGATTATTTTCAATTTTTTTGCCAAATATCGCATTTATCTCAATAAATTGCTATCTGAAAGAAAAATAAAAACGGATTTTTGTTCAAGAGGTTCCACAATTGCCATAGACCATTCTAGTCTCGGAAAACACTCGCTGAAAATCGCAATTGCAAATGTATTTCCTAGTAATCTCTCAATATAACCCATTGAAACTAATGTTTTTTAGATTTTATTTTCGCGCGATATATTATTAATACACATACTTCATCCATTTAAATTCCTTAGAGAAACATCTAAAGATGAAAATTCGCTTTATATCTAGCCATTCCAATTCCGATTGGAAAGGTCGCGATTTACGGTTAACGGCTAAGGTAAATTTCTCTTCTTTTTTTTTGTTTTTTGTTTTTTTTTTTTTTCTTTTTATAGAGCGTTCACCAAACTAAACCCAACTTTTCTTCTCTTCAACACACACATATCTATCATATATATACTTTAGATGTGTAGATTTGGTTGTGTTACAATTCTGAAATTGATCTGTCTTTTGCCGCAATAATAGTACATTGAGATGTTCGTTTTTGTGTGGGGACGTGCGTTCCACACGTTCTTCTGAAAATTGTAATTATGCTCGTTAATTGTAATTAAAATTTACATACATCTATAATATCGCAAGACTATACGATCCACTGATTTGATTTCATTGTTCATATTAAATTGTGTGTATGGGTGTGTGTGTGTGTGTGTGTGTGCGAATCCTATTTCTGTTTGCCGCCGCTATACGTGAGAAACCTGCTTTAGTTCTTTCTTTAATCTACATTGAAGCAAAACTGTCTCAGATCAAATAAATATACGTTTACAGTAATAATAACAATCAGTTGACAGTTGGTTAACTGGCCATGCCGAACCCCGTTGCATCGAGACAAAATCAAAAGCTAAATATATATCAAAATCTGCAACTATTCATATTTTACAATTACTCTTCAAAATTTTGTTTTGTTGCTATTCTAGAATAAATAATATTATTTCCAGTGCCTTCGCTTCTCTTTTTGCCAAAATCCAAAAATATTATTAATTTAAACATCTCCAAAAATCGTTTCACTTGTTTCTTTTTCACTTGCAATTTTCCATGCTTAGATTTTTTGTACTGCTGCCAGTGTGTGTGAATTTAAATTTTCTTTTTTTATTATTACTTTTTGCTTAATTTAAAATACATAATTTTGAACGTCAAATCAATCAGCGCACTACATTTAAATGTGTATATTTTGTGTGTTCTGCTTTTGTTTTTACAAGTTGTTTTCTATTTGGGGTATTCCTTAAATTACACACTTTTCGTAGAGCCGTTTGAGAGCGCAGGCATTCATAAAGAAAATGAATATTAGTGTTTAAAAATTACGTTTACATATATACATTATTCACATGCATATATGGAAGAAGGATATAATCCGTTTAAGGTTGAGTTTAGTTAGTTTTAAAGAGTACAAGTACAAATTATACGCTTATAGGAAAACTAGATATATTTCTTTGTTGTTGTCTGACGCAGCAGCTCTCAAAAAGTGGCAATATGTATTTGCTCTCGCGGTCGCTTGTTGTATTGGTGTTAGTGTGGTTTGGTACAATTTCTACTGCTTACTGGCCTATCCTTAGGCTCCAATGCCTTGCTGCACGTGTAGTTCTATGTCGCAATTAACTGAAATCACGCATCAATGCAAATAGAAATTAATTATTTGCACTCTTATTTCACAAATCCTTGATTTGGTTGCTTACCGCTTTCACTGTAGCCTTTATGAAATCCTTTTTGTCTGTTAAATCAAAATCTGGATACTTAGCATAGACTTGTTTGCACACTGTTTTCATAGTGATCTCTTCTAGATTAGCCTTATCCAATATTTCCTTGACATAGCCCCGTATTTGTTCATCCTGTCAAGTAAGTTACAAATGTTTAGAATCTTGTTATTCGGTCTCATTCAAATTTATATTTATCTCTTTTACCGTTGGGAACGCCAATTTGCCCTTCTTAGTTAGTGGCTCATCTTCATCGGACTCATCTTTGTCGTCGATATCTTCCTCTTCAGACGATTCCTTCTTTGATTTTTTCGGTCGTCCAGCGGCTACTCAAAAAATCGTATACTATTTATTCCAGACTCTGAGCTAATAATTTTTAAGAGCTATTTACCCTTTCCAGGTGGTGGCTTTGATTTGTTGTTGGCTTTGCTATTTTTCGCTGGTGTGGGGGGTTTCTTACTCTTCTTGTGTCGTTCCTCCTAACAGATCGAATAGTTAGTTTCGCACTTCCTAAGTTGTTGTTATTCTTTCTTATTTACCTCGCTTTGATCACTTCCAAATTCTGACAATTCCTCCTCTTCTTCATCTTCTGATACTTCCTCCTCATCGCTCTCAGAGTCCTTGCGTTTTCGCGACGAAGCACCTCGCCCACGTCCTCTTCTGCCAGCTGGGGCTGCTGCTGATCTGCCACGTTTACCTGAAGCACCACGCTTCCTCTTGGGTACCTGTTTAGCGATAACAGATGTTATTTCAAAACTTATGGCCAGTCGCGATAAATATTAACTTACGTCACTATCAGCATCAGATAAATCTGATTCTTCCTCGTCCTCGGAATCTGAATTTCTCCGGCGGCTTTTACGTGCTGGACGACCTCGACTGCCCCGAGCTGCAGTCTTGCGACCAGCTGCTCCTGCTCCTCCACCTCCTCCGCGCCCCGCATCAGAGTCTGAATTTGCCGAAGGATTATACTATAAAAGAAGATACAGATTGATTTATCTTTGATGTCAGGACCATCTCACTTAGTACACTTACGTCTGAGCCAGATTCAGAGTCATCATTTCGTCTTCGCTTAGCCACTGTTACTTTGTGCTCGCTCTCCTCAGAGCTTGATAAATCTACATATGCGGACATTTCTGCAATCACGGTAAAGATAGAAATTGAAGAAAACATTTGCAAGAAATGTCAAATCATCTCTTACTTTTGCCTGCTGTTGAACGTTTTGGACGTCCAGTGGAATTTCGAGCTGAACCTTTGCTGGTGCCCGTGCTGTGTTTGCTGTTCTTACGTTTTTTATCCTCTTCGCTGGCGGGCTCCTCATCATCGTCGATCTCTTCGTCGTCTATCTCCTCCTCCTCGTCACCCTGTTCTAAACAGAGCGACTCATCCGGCTCCATAAGAAATTTAAGCACCCGCGACGCGATCTCATCCTTGCTGCCCTTTCGATCTAGCGTTAGAATTTCACAAATACCACGCAAAGATTTGTTATCCACTTTCTTAATCGCTTCAAACTTCTTCTTGTATTCAGTTGAATCCTTGGCAAACTCGAAGCCAGCGAAGGAGCGTAGATTCTTTTTAACCACATTGTTTTTTCCTTGTGCTCCAAAACAAAGCTGCAAGTAGTTGAATAATATAAAAAACTCCATTTTAAAATCCATTTAACATACCGCATGTAGCACTTGCAGGCCATCCACCCGTGTTTTGTTGATATTCTCATTGATGCGATCAATCTCGGCCAGAGCTACTACATTCTCGTCATCCTCTGGCACTTCGTTGTTTTCATCAAGGCCGTCACCTTCTTCAGCATCGTCATCTTCCTCCTCATTTTCCGACTTCTCCACCTTGCCGTTCTTTGCCTTGGAATCGGGCTTCTTAGCAGCGGATGCCTTCTCCGGTGTAGACCCCGACTTGGGTTTAGCACCATCAGTCGCATCACTTTTTTTCTTTTCTGGTGTTGCTGTTGACTTCTCCTCATCGCTTGCATCATCCTTTACATCTTCTGCTTGATCATCCGCACTTTCTTCTTCTTCTTCTTCATCTCCATCATCTTCATCCTCTGACTTAGTGCTACTTTTCTTGGCGCCATTATTCACTTTCTTTGCCGAAGAGGGCGCTGGAGATCCCGCCTTACTATCCTTTTCGTTTTCTGAGAAATAGAACTCGATGTAATATCATATCACAATCCAGTTATCATTCAAAAAATAGTTTTTAAATTGTCTTCAAGCTTGGGAAGTCCAATGCTAGTTAGTGTTTGGGAGCGCAGAGAACTATGAAAATTGAATTTTTAATTTACCTTAGCTCTTACTACACTAAACCATATTTTTCAAGGTTTCGTATGAACAATAGCCAAGGATAATTTTATACTAAATGATAATAATTAAACTACGAATATAACAACAAACGCCTCTTAGAACGAAAACAAACCAAACCCGCATAAACAACACATCAACACATTACTTGTGTATTTATACACACGCGTACGCGGTGTGTGTGTTTTCATATTATAATATCCATATTTCGAGTGTATTGAAACGAGAAAATTCACTATTTTATACTTCTTACAACAAAACCCCGTCGCGGATTTGAACTCATAAGTTCAGTGACAAGACGAAGATAATATTACACCCGCACGATCGCGACGCCTTAGCTACCAGCGCCACAATCCTCGTCAATCGAAACACGACAAACTAGCTAAATATTCTCATGACAGCAAAAAAATTTACCGCATTTCATAAAACGCGCGCGAAATCCACTTTATGATTTTTGTTTTTCTCGCTCTTTCTTCACACACAAGCCCAGAACAAGTATATGAGCGTATTTGCGTTTCTTTTATTTACCTGCAACTGTTGGCGCGGCCGTAGCTACTGGGTCTCCATCAGCTTTTTTATCACCGACGTCATCAGTAGCGGGTGACTCTACTGCATCATCGATCTCCTTCTCTACTTTTTTAGCTGCCTCTGTATCCGGTGTAGTTGGCTTCTCTGCGTTTTCTACCGCTTTCAAATCGCTTACCTTATCAGCGGCATTTTCTTTGGTTGCCGTCTCCGCTTCTGGCGTTGTGTTGGCATCCTAATGTAAATAAAAACAAGAGCAAAGCACAATATTATTCATTGACAAATTTTTGGCGCCGTTCAGACTTAGGTGCTAGCACTACCATTGGACTGTGCGTTCTTCGGACACTGGCTTATGCGTTTCAGTAAATTTTTTTCAAATGTTTAGTGCACACACAAGTTTTCTTTTGAGCTTTGCGTTTGTGTATGCGTGTCTATGGGGCATTCGGCAATAACACGTTGTCTCGCTCACACACATCAAAAACTAGACACAAGCAACATACAAACGCAACGACGCCATGTTTATACACATAAACGATTGGTCGAAGGGGAGAAGACCGATTTGTCGAGAGCAGTATTTGTTCCGCATTATTTTCATGGTATTTAAATCTGCATTGATTTGTTTCTTTACACACGTTAGTGGTATACACTTTTAACTTTATTTTGATACTAATTACAGTATTTTACGTACCATATTTTCAATGGTTTTATCTTTTTTTTCGTCAGCCGACATGCTTTTGCTTATGTGTGTGGCGATAGGGATGAGTAAATATATCGATATCGTGAGACAGTCGAAATCGATAATTGGCGGCAATATAAATGAAACCATTTTACAATGCCGTTCTTTACATATATGTTTTGTTACTGAGAAAAATAATCTTAGTTCATTCAATACAACTACTTATTAGCTTATTGGTTGTTCTCGTGAATCTAAAGCTGCATCTTCAAACTTTAGCTATCGATAAAATTGAGCTGCATCTGAATGACACTCACAAATAGACGCGTGCACAACATTTGCAACGAAAAGCGCGCGCAGGATATTCGTGTACGGAAATCATAGCAATAAACAAAGAATCAGCGTAGAACAGTTCTCAGATATCATGGGAATTTTGGGTTTGTCTAAACTCATTGCCGATTTAGCTCCTCAGGCAATACGAGAAAGTGAAATAAAAAACTTTTTCGGTGAGTGTTCTGAAATTTTTGCCGCATAATAATTGAAATGAATATCCTGCACTTTATAGGTCGGAAAGTGGCTATTGACGCTAGTATGTGCTTGTATCAATTTCTAATTGCTGTCCGATCGGAAGGAGCACAGCTTGCTACCGTCAATGGTGATCCAACCTCACATCTGATGGGCATGTTCTATCGCACAATCCGGTTGCTTGAAAATGGCATTAAGCCGGTCTATGTATTCGATGGACAGCCGCCAGATTTAAAAGCGGGGGAGTTGGCGAAGCGCGCTGAACGACGGGAAGAGGCCGAAAAGGCGCTTAAGGTGGCTACCGATGCGGGCGATGAAGCAGAGATTGAGAAATTCAATCGGCGTCTAGTACGCGTTACGAAGGAACACTCAAATGAGGCGAGGGAACTTTTAAAGCTAATGGGTGTTCCATATGTGGACGCTCCATGCGAGGCGGAGGCTCAGTGCGCTGCTCTAGTTAAAGCAGGCAAAGTCTATGCCACGGCAACGGAAGATATGGATGCACTCACCTTCGGTTCATGCAAGCTTCTCCGATACCTCACCTACAGCGAAGCGCGTAAAATGCCCGTCAAAGAGTTCAGTTATGACAAAGTGCTGCAGGGCCTTGAGTTAACGAGCCAAGAGTTTATTGATCTGTGCATTCTAATGGGATGTGATTACTGTGATAGCATCAGAGGGGTTGGACCAAAGCGCGCCATCGAGCTAATTAAAAGCTATCGGGACATTGAGACAATCTTGGAAAACATCGACACCAGCAAGTATAATGTGCCAGAAAACTGGAACTATAAACGGGCACGGGAACTGTTTATTGAGCCAGATGTGATTGATGCCAGTGGAATCGACCTTAAATGGACCGCACCCGACGAGGAAGGCCTGGTTAAGTTCTTGTGCGGCGATCGCCAGTTTAATGAGGAACGTGTTCGCAACGGTGCCAAAAAGTTGCTTAAGTCGAAGCAGGCACAAACGCAGGTGCGGCTTGATAGTTTCTTTAAATCAGTGCCAAGTTCCCCGAGCGCAAACACAGCCGCTGCCAAGCGGAAGGCCGAAGAGCTTAAGAAGAGTGCTAAGAAATCAAAAATAGGAGGCGGTAGTGGCGCTGGGCGCGGCAGACGACCAAAGTAGACCCATGCAAAATACAATAAAGTTTCTTTCATTTAACTACAAAATCCTATTGCTACACTTGAAGCTTAAAATCTAATTTCGTAGAATTAAAAAACTTTAGGCTTAAGTCTAATTGGTCTTCTTTGTGGGCATGGTCGTGGATGTTGTTTGTTAAGAGAATCAGCTGGACAGGCCTGCGACTACAGCAAATACTGCTTGGCCAGTGCACGTAAAAACCGCGATTTGCGTACCATAGCACTCTCTCGTTTGATCTCCTCATTGTTGTTGGCATTTAGCTCTAAGGTACCCATCATTGAGATCTGTAACGATTTCAAATGTGTTGTGTAATACATTTAATTGGAAGAACTGGGAGAACGTACCGCCTCCAGCTTGCGACTGTGTTCGCCTCGTTTCGCGTGCAGATTGACGATAAATTCGAGGAGTGTTGTATCCCATATGCAGCTGTAGTAGGCATCCATTGCGTCTGTGAAGTTTGACGACTTCTCGCTGAGATTCTTGAAGACAATGCCATAGTCAATCTCCTCCAAAAATTGACAAAGCACGGTGGCCTGCATGTGACAACCCAGATTGGCGGCACACCTTATCATCTTTCTAATCACGTAGTCATCGGCCACATTTCGCTGCAATGGCAAGGTGCAGTAGTCCGTGCCGGTGACCAGAGCATTGACATAGCACCGCATCGCCGACTCGTTATTTCCAATGGCCAGCTCCAGGTCTCCTTTCATTTTCAGCCACGAGATAGTCTGCGGATAATAGTTGAGTGCCTCGGAAAGCAGCCACTGCAGAGTCTCGCACACGCTGCGCAGACTGTAGCTATTGGGGCTAGAAAGAAGAGCGGAGAGTAAGTAGTTGCCATTGTGTATGGCATGCGAATTGAACCTACTTGTTAATGCTGGTGGGCCAGAGCTGCATGTACTCGCTGCTCAGATCGTGGTTGGGGTCGTCCTTCAGTATGTTGTGTATTTTACCAAGCATGGAAATAGCAAGGCCGAATATGCTTTGGTGGCGAACACGTTGGAGAAATGACTGCAGCGCGCTGCTGGCGCCAATGCCAGCTCCGCTTGAAGCCGCTCGCTTGGGCACATTGAGGAACATGCTCAGCATCAGCTCCCAGGCATCGCGGCATACTTTTTTGGGGCCCTTCATCTTTTCCATCTCAATGAAAGTGGCCGCAAAGGCCATTGGCAGCTCCAATTGCTGAGCTCGTTTGTCCAGGAAGAGAAGTGGTGGAAAATCCATCAGATTGAGCAGCATGATGGCGCAGTTTTCGAGAATCTCTAGTCTGGGCAGCATAGAATCGTTCGCCTGTATTGCACCAATACATTGCTTACATCGCGTTCCAAGCGCCTGCAGGTCGAGTGGCTTCTGATGCCATTCATCCAAGCACTGCGTAATTTGTATGTGAAGGATTTCCCAGGTTATCAGTTTACACATCAACTGGGAATTGCCACCGATCTCCTGACGCTGGGTCTCTGACTTCAGTACACTGAGCATAGATACTGCATCAATGTAGCTTCCACGTGTCGCCAGCTCGCGCGCTTTCCCCAATAGAACGTAGCTGAAGTCTTGTAGAAAGCTAGCCGGCATCGCCATAATGAGAGTCTTTAGGGGTTGAGGCACGTCCCAGCTTGGATTGATCGCCCACAGTGGCTTCCCAGGCATCGTGCTGCACAGTTTGACCAGCAAAATGCGCACGGTATTCGCATTTGTGCAGCTTATTAATTGACGCTCCAACGCAGCTACATCCGCGCGAGTCACTGCAACGAAGAATGGTATCGATTTGAACTCGAGAATATAATAGCTAAAAGCTTCAACGAACTCACTCTTTGAGTGGCAAACCCAATCGTTGAGTGTAGCCAATGAATTGCTTAGTACGGGCAGTGCGGCCTGTACGAGATGATCTTCCAACTCGATGATCTCGTCTTTGGAGAAAATACCCATGTCGCGCAGGGTGTTTATGAACTGCCGACCCTGTTCCAGCGGTTGTTTCTGTTGCTGATGCAGCATACTGTCGATGAGAAAATGTTTGAGCGCCGTATGCTCCGATTGACTGCAGTAGGTGAGCACCTCTTGTATGGCTTCCACAATTGGTGGCATGTAGTCCATGTCATGGTACTTCTCGAAGTACTCTACGCTCCCGAATATGTTGCCCCACTCGAACACGGTGCGCACCACGTTAAGGGCGGCCACGTGCATTACCAGTTGCGGCGTCTCCTTAAGCAGCCCATTGGAAATTGCGCCTTCGATGTCTAGCTCGACCTGTCGCCTGCTTACTAGCGGGATTTCGCGGGCACGATTATCTTGCCGCAGTATGGACACTATATCGGCATAGTCAGTGAGCAGGGACTTGTGAAAGCGTTCCAGTAGGGTGTGTTGGTGTGCACTGATTCCACACGCCTGCAACAACCCTTCCAGATCCTCGGGTCGGATGTGACAAAAGTAGTGCGCCCCACCGGTGGGCATCGCTTGAAGGCTAGTGTTGCAGGCCGCCGCTGATTCGCGTGCCAGTACATACTGCTTGGTGTGGAGGTAGTAATGGGCGAGCTCGTAATGCAGCTGAGCTCGCAGCTCTTGTGGCGTTATCAAGTGCATCATATCGTAGTTTTGGGCGGTGCTCAGTGAATCACACTGCAGCGTCACAAAACTATCATAGTGGAATACATAAAATGGTTTGTTCGCTGCGGATGCGCACAGCTGCTCTAGATATTCGATGGAAGGCTGGGTGGGTGTATCTAAAAATTGTTGCAACTGATCAACCGTCTGAAACCTGAAGCGATGACAATTAAGTACTTTACATATTGCCGGTAATTTTGAACTCATAACTTACATTAGAGGCCGTGGACTCTTCAATGCACTGTCCTTAACCAACTGCAGCCGGAGCATCATCCTATGATAAATTGTGAGCGCAAAGCGTGCAGCCCGCTCATTTCCGCTAGGTGCTGTATAACCACGAAAACACTGATACGGATGCTGATCAAATATTTACGAATATTACAATACTTACAAATCTTCAAATCGAAATCAGACGCGAACGGAATGCTGATAACGCGACCATAGCTTATTGTGCAGAGATCACGCAACAGACCCAACAGCATTATCACCGGTAGACCCTTCTCCAGGGTGTCCAGATCCCATCTAAGCCAGGTGGCTACTTTCAGCTCCAGAATCTTAAGAGCTAGCTGCTTGCGTGTCAACTGCAAATACACATCTCCTTGCCGCTGCTGCTGCGTTAGGAGTGGACTATTGAGTGATGGAGGTGTGTTGGCATTGGAGCCGACACTAGTACCGGTTAGACCTTGTAAATCGCTTCCTGGTGTGACTACCGTCGATGCAACGGCCGTCTCCGGTGTCATGCTGATGAACTGCATGATAAGCTCCACGGCGCTGGGTTCTGGTAAGCAGGTTGAATGTGGGTTAGCGATGTAACAGAGGAAACGTTTAGCTCAGTTGTGCCCTGTCCCACTTACCGGGATTTTTGCATTGCAAGTGCTCTGTAATTTTATTAGGATCAAGCAGAAATTCAAACCACAATACTGTTTCTGCAGCCAGGGGCACTGGCTTGGGTTTCAGAGGATCTTCCATCGTGTTGATAAATTAAGTCCCCGTTTGCAGTTTCTCAAACATATGTTTTCGGAATCCACACACTTAACATTCTTCTTGAATGTTATTAACAGTACGAACAAAAATTATCAATATATTATCAGCCGGCATTAATATTTGCCTCAATGTAAAAATTATGTATTAGGCTAATAAATTACATATTTTAAAATGTTAAATTTAAGAATTTGTAAATACTACTTCTGTTCACATTTAGAGCAACAATTATTTACAGGGTAAGAACAGATAATTGTATTCGACTATCGATAGATCGATAAATCACCGGTGATGTGGTGCTGTATAGCTAACTGTATAATATTTTACAGCACTATTCGGTCAGCGGAACTCAACCGTTCCGTAGCAAACACTATTAGGCCTCAGGTTAAAATAAAAAGCAGTAAACCTTTAAGTTTTATTTAATTTAAAAGAGGTTGCACTCACTCAAATGTTATGAAATGTTACTTTTCAAATTTGTGTAATTTACAGTAGGTAAATTATCTAAACCAATAAAATGTTTTTTTTTTTTTAAATTATTGAGGAGACAATTTTAAATTTAATGCTATAAAAATCCGTATTATAACGTCTAACAGCTATAAATCGGCAAAAGTGGTTGGAAGGAGAGTACATGAGTCCGCTTTTCTTATAGGTTCATTATATATGTAAAGTAGATTGAATAATATTTGGCTTATTAATGCAAATCGCCTAAGCTTTATTGCAGACACCCATATGTCAGACCCAGTTATTTTATGTGAAGACCCCGTATATAAAAAACGGTAGAGCAAGGTATGTTAAAGTTCATGTGGAGATGAATTTGGGGAATATTTGAATGGGTTCGCTTAGCCATTTCAAGGGAAAAACTCAAAGTTTTAGAAAAATATAAGTAAGCAAAAGTATAACTATTCATAGCGTAGTTCGATGTGCACAATTCTGCACATTATCGCTTTCATCAGAGACTGAAACAATTTTAGGTAAATGCACTAGAAGCTTCCGATGAGCAATAATATCATGAATAAATTTTGATATTAAAGATACAAAACCTACAATATTATAACTACACTAATAATAATAATCAACAAAACCAAAATAATAATTACTTTGAGGAATATCATCGTTTTAAAATGTTTTTAAATGTATGAGATATATACTACCATTATTAAATATATATTTGAAATATAGAATTAAAGTAAATGGTATTCCGCCCCAGTTCGCAGATACTATTTCGCTCAGTGTAGATTCGTCATATTTCCATATTCCCCTGATTTTGCTCTCGATTTCTCTTAAAGTTTTATGAGCCTTTCATAGTTTAATCTGGAAATGAATACCTTTTTTACGTTCAGGTGATTTTATGCAAATGCCTTTAATCAGCTGACTCTGTTGTTGTTGCTGTTATTGTAATGGGTTTATTTTATGATATTTTTCATGAGCTTACTGGAAGAGCAGGGATCATGGAGCTAGTCACCTTGTATATGTATATATACTTCTGTATATTGTATATTGTATATACGCATAATTAAAAATTAAAGAAGTGATTTATTAATTTTGTCCGTGTGTATATAATGATTAGATTAAAACCAAAATACCACACTATGATTTCTAGTTTATAGTTCCCTAATATATTACAGACCACACATTTTTATAATATATTGTAAATTTGTTTAATTAAAAGCATTTGGGTTTGCAGATTTCTGCTTTCGGGACACGATAAATGTCTCCGAGGCCTTTGAAATATATTTTTTCATGCCTTCATATATATCGTTTTTATTCGAGTGTGTAATTTATTATGGAAAATGAATACATAACGGGACACGTATTCGATGCGCACTCATTTAGAATACATTTTAATCAGCGCTCCTCTCAGACCCATACATTTAATGGGATCAAAGTTGTTTGCCAAGAATGCGCACACGCAGCACATTTGCTTCTATTTATTTCTAATACTAATTTCATATTTCTAAATCTCGTCCGATTGGCGTTAATTAGGCGCTTGTCCATGTCTCAATGAACGGTGCAGGTTATCAGAAGAATGTCATTTCTGATTGGAGCTGAACAGTTCGAGCGCTGTTTCGTCAAAGCCCAAACCAAAGCTATATACCAGGCGTATACATAATACATTTATATAATGAATGAATTTCGGTTGCCAGGGAAGTGAGTGAATAAATATTTGCATAATACGCTACACTTTGTTCTTATTATGTGAATGTCAATTTATGCGTGTGGCTCGTTTAGTAACTAAAACTAAATCAGCCGCGAACAAATCAACGAGAGGCCTTTGACAGGCCGAACTGGGTATACCCTTTCTATACCCTCTCTCTGGCTTCTTAAGGATAAGGTTCTCTCTCGCTTCCTCCTCCTCCTCCAATTTCTTTCATCCCTTCAACGTTCAACGTTTTGCTCTTCTACTCCTATATCTTCAACTCTGACTCCCATCTTAGCTTCTTCTTATTTTTCATCAACAGCTCCTCTTTCTTACTAATTATCCTATTTAATATCGCTCTTTGCGTTCTCCCACCATTCGAGACATCTCGCCCATACAAACTGCTGGATCCCCCCCTTGAAAGGGTACAGATACACAGATATAGATATCGCGACATCTACAAATGTTGAGGAGAAACTAAAGAGACGCCTCGAACATTTTATGGCCCTGAAAGATTCTATTGATTGACTCGTAAATTGTTGTATCTTCGGTTTCTGCTTTCAGCCATCTCTGTTGATTCGTTTTGGATTTCTTTGTTTGGGCCAGTTGATGTTTTTGGCCATTTGCATTTTATGCAGGTTGATTAGCTCGTGCCATTCAGAAATGTCAAACTACTCGAATTCTCCAATTCCGCATATTTATTACCTTTGGCCCGATCCGACCGATCGGCGTGTTGGTAAGAGGAGCTGATCGGCTGAGTGACCCACTGAGATTCCCATTGTCCGAGCCATCCATCCGGATTCCGAGCCAAAATGCCGGAGGAGGGAGACATTTTCTTTCTCTATATATGTTTTCTTCGTGAATAAAGCTCACATGACTTTTAGAGAAAGTCGAAATGTTATTTTCCTTCTTATTTTTAATACTATATTTATTGCACTGAGAAAAATTCGAATTTCGAATTTGTGGACTGAGCGAGGAAATGTTTAGTAAAAGTAAATGTGTTTTTTTGTTGCTGCTTTTCTGCTTTATTTTGTGTTAATATTTCAAAATGTCATTAATAATGCCATAAATTAACTAAATTCATTGCTATTGCTAAATCTTTTACGCCCGAAGGCTGCGCAACCGAGAAGAAAAGTAAAAACAAAAAAAAAAAAAAGAATTAGGAATATTTAAAAAAGTTTTGAAAATGTTTTTCAAGAATTTTCGTGTCTGTCGCCTGCTGGCAGGCGGCATGGAAACAGCGACATGAAAATCTTTCAACAGCAGTTGACAGCGC
>JABVZX010000001.1:20204684-20223112 GCA_020883565.1 Drosophila pachea
TTCTGTTTTGTTCCCATTTGCGCGCACATTCATGAATGAACAGAGTGCGATTGGCCCCTCGCTCGGGGTTAAAGTTCACACGCCTCATGCATTATTAAGCGCGCCGCGCGGATTCCGACTAACCTGCTGATGGGCACAGGAAATGCCTGTGCCGGGCAGAGCAGAACGATATCAATGCCGCACTGCCGCTCAATGCCCGACCATTTCGTATCGATTGAGAGCGTGGGAGCCTTGGCCGAAACGGGTTCTACATAGAGAATGTGCGTAATGTGTTATCTACCGAAGCTCGGAAATTTCTACTACTCGGAATGTCGGGAGCGGGCTGAATATTCGCAAATAAATACCTAAATGTTGGCGCCGGATAGCCCTGGGCGGGACAAAGCAGCGATATATCGGCCCCTCGGCGCAGTTCAAAGGGCTTGCTCATAATCGAGGGTATGCGCGGCGCCGTGCTTGATACGGGTTCTGCAAGTCATATATATATGTTCGGTAATCTTTTCTCATTGGACTACAATGTAATTAACTGTTCTCCCGACTGGCCTGAATGCGGACAAGGGGCCAACTTGCCCAGTGGGAACTGTGGAACAATCTTCAATATAGATGAAGGAAGCAGCTCATACCCAAGGCAAAAATATGAATCGAGTTTGCTCGATCTAACAGCTAAATGCTTACGTCGGGCTTACCGAAAAGTGGGCGCAGGATAGCCCTGAGCAGGACAGAGCAGCGAGAGAGGCGCGCCTTGCGGCAGTTCAATGGGCTTCTGCACCAGCTCTGGAGTGCGGGGGGCGCTGCTAGAGATGGGCTCTGTGAATAAGGGCAACAAGCTGGATTAGAGCGGTGGGCCTGATGTTGGTCTGGAGTTCAACTAAAGCTAAAGGCAAATCGAATGCTGGATACCCTAATCCTATTCCATCTAGGCCAATCCCCCGAGCTTACCGAAAACTCGGAGCCGGATAGCCCTGAGCCGGGCACAATATCGAAATGCTGGAGTGGGCGGCCACCATTAGGGGGCGTGACTGCAGCGGCGGAACTTTGGGAGCGGTGCTCGAGACGGGCTCTGAAAATGGCATTAGCCCAGAAATATAGAAATGGAACAAGGCCATGCAGGAATAAAGAGAACCCCCTGAATGTTGGGCACTGGAGCTTCACCTGAAAACTGGCACAGGATAGCCCTGGGCGGGACACATGAGGCAGACGGTGCTCGAGCCGGCGTAAGTTTTCATATCGAATTTCGCCAGGGAGACAACTTTCGGCACGGTGCTACTAACGGGCTCTACGGGGAAACGGAGTTACTTTTAGCAATTTGGGGGGAATCGAAAACTGCCTGGCTGGCTGAAGATTGGGAGTGTACGACATAGCCAGGGACTACTGTGGCCTTACCGAAAGGCGGGCACTGGATAGCCCTGCGCCGGGCAGACTATGGCCACGTTGCGCCCAATGGAGACATATTCCAGATTGTTCTTCTGTATGAGCGCGACCCGAGGAGCTGTGCCGCTTATGGGCTCTGCAAGGTCAGGGAATGTCAAGGGGTATGCTCTATAAGGACTAGATCGAAAACTGCCTGCATGTTTACCTAAAGAACGGCACTGGATAGGCCTGAGCGGGGCAGAGCAAGGTGAAGCTTTCCGCCAGGGAAAGATCCACATTTCGGGTCTTGTCGCCGGAGGTGAGGCGGGGACCCACAGTGCCCACGGGCTCTGGAGGAATCGATTGAGATAATTAGTCGAGAATAGTTTCTAAGCTGCCTGAAATTTGGAACTGGGTTTACCTAAAGAACGGCACGGGATATGCCTGGCCGGGGCAGAAGAGGGACGAGCTGGCGCCCGCATGGGCCTCGGCGTTCTTGAGGCGATTCTCAACACTGATCTTTGGGGCCACGCTGCCAACGGGCTCTGCGAAACACAGTTACTCAATAGGAAAATGTGGACAGAGCTAGGAAACTGCCTGAATGGGAAATGGCTGGAAAATTTACCTAAAGCCAGGCACCGGATACGATTGAGCCGGACAGAAGAGAGTAAACGTGGAGCCGAGCTGGGCTGCCGCGTCTTTGAGGCGCTCGCCAACGCTTATTTTGGGTCCAACCGAGCCAACGGGTTCTGCAGGAAGGGGGTAGAAGAAGAGCTATAGATTGCTGCCCTCGTCTGTGGTAAAACTGCCTGGAGCTGAGTCGAGTTCTCGCTCTCACCTATAAGCCGGCACGGGGTACGACTGAGCGGGACAGAAGATGCTCAGGTCGCCCCGCAGGGCCACCTCCGCATCCTTGCGCCGCTCCCCGACGCTAATCTTCGGCGGCACGCTGCCAACGGGCTCTTAGAGGACGGAACAAGTTAGAAGCTGAGAGAACAACAAACTTTGAAAACTGCTCGAAAAGTGGGTCCAGGGCCCAGTGTGACCAGCCTGCTGCGATGAATGGGTTTAATGAGGCGACGCTGAGGCCGGTCGAAAGAGGCTTACAGGCTAATTACAATGGGGCTTTGCGACCTGGCCGTATTCTAATTGGAAAAGTTGTACCTATAGAAGGGCACCGGATAGGCCTGAGCGGGGCAGAAGAGGGCCACAGTCTGGCCAAGCTGAGTGCTGTCGCGCGTCAGTCCGTCCTGCTTGTTGACACGCGGCGCCACGCTGCCCACAGGCTCTGCAAGGGTGGGCGCAAATTCAAGCGGGGGCAACAACAACTGGCCCAAAGGGAGGGGGAAAGGGAACTCGACTCGATTTACCTATAGGCGGGCACAGGATAGGACTGGGCCGGGCACTGCAGGGCAATGGTCTGGGAGCTGCTTATGCGGTCGTGATTGAACTCGTCCTTGCGACTGACCCGAGGCGCAACACTGCCAATCGGCTCTGTAAATGGGATTGAGATGGGCTGTATCCTAAAGATAACACCTAGGCAGGGGCCTGAATGCGGGATGGGGGGCGTGGCTCGATGCTTACCGGAAGGCTGGCGTCGGATAGGACTGAGCCGGGCACAACAGAGCCATGGATCGGCCGGAGCTGGCCAGGAAAATTCCCAATTTGTCTTTGATCTCGACCTTGGGCGCGACGCTGCCCACGGGCTCTGCAAGGACAGACGAGGAGGAGGCTAAAGACCCTGCCTAATAATTGCCTTAATATTGGGAGCTCTACGGGCATTACCTATACGCGGGTACGGGATACGATTGCGCCGGACAGAGCAGGGCAAGGGAGCTGTCTGAGTTGGCCAGAAAGATGCCAGCCTTGTCCTTGATTTCCACCTTGGGCGCCACTGAGCCAACGGGTTCTGCAAGAGACAGGATCGGATCCCCTGGCTAGAGCTGGAAGGTACTCGACTGGGACAACCCCGAGCCGGCTCGGACCAGGCTCTATGAGTAGCTTACCTAAACGCGGGCATCGGGTAGCCTTGGGATGGACAGAGGATGCTAAGCGAGGCATTCACACGCTTTGAGGAGAACTTGAGCTTATCGTTCATGTCCACCTTGGGCGCAACAGATCCCATGGGCTCTGCGGGGGGAGGGAGACATTGGATTGGAGGGATTACTAGAGCCAGATTCTGGGTACTGCCTGCTGCTGGAGTGGAGCACCCTTACCTAAAAGCCGGCATGGGATAGGCCTGAGCGGGGCAGATCAGGCTCAAGGATTGGCCGCGATAGGCCACGGAGATCGCGACCTTATCCTTCAGGTCCACCTTGGGCGCCACTGTGCCAATGGGCTCTGGAAGAGCAGAAGCATCATGGCCAACCGGGGCGGATATACGAACTGCCTCAATTTGGGAAAGGAGTGCTGGGAACTACTCGGGCTATCTACCTGGACGTGGGCATGGGATACGACTGCGCGGGGCAGAGCAGGCTCAGGGGCTCGCCCAAGGGCTTGTCCAGCCACGTTATGCGGTCCTTGACATCCACCTTGGGCGCCACGCTGCCAACGGGCTCTGGAAGTCGGGACATGTTTAGCCAGGGAAACGACGACCCCGAAGGGAACTGCCTGAATGGTGGGCTGGGAGTCTTACCGAGCAGCGGGCGTCGGGTAGGACTGGGCGGGGCAGAGCAGGCTCAGGGACATGCCCGTCGGCTTGTCGACCCATTTGATGCGGTCATTCGGATCGACCTTGGGCGCCACGCTGCCCACAGGCTCTGCAATGCGAAAGAGGCCAAGGATAACTGCCAGAAGGATGGGAGCGGGGCAGCGGGATTACCTGAAGGCTGGCATGGGGTACGACTGGGCTGGGCAGATGAGCGCCTTGGACTGGCCCAGCTGGCTGCGGGCGAAGGTGAACTCGTCCCGCGTGTCCACTTTGGGGGCCACCGAGCCGACGGGTTCTACAAGAAGAAGCAGGGCAACCTACTTATAGCATAATCGTATCGAGTCTCAGCTGAATGTGGGGCTAGGAATGCGGCTCTGGCAACGAACCTCACGCTGGGCACCGGGTAGGCCTGGCCCGGACACTGCATGGAGAAGTCTTCGCTCAGCTTCACTTGCAGCACTTGGAACTTGTCGTGCAGACTGGAGATTTTCGGGGGCACAGATCCCATGGGCTCTGCGGGAGGGGATGACCACAAATTAGACTAACCGAACTATGGGCACCGGGTAGGCCTGGCCAGGACACTGCATGGCGTAATCTTCGCCTAATCGCGCCTGCACAAACTGAAACTTGTCGTGCAGATTCGTGATCTTCGGCGGCACCGAGCCAATGGGTTCTGATGGGGAGTAATATCATATGGCGATGCGTCGGGAGCATGCTCAAGCCTCAAATGTGGGCGGGGACTCGACTTACTAACCGCACTACGGGCACCGGGTAGGCCTGGCTGGGGCACTGCATGGCGAAGCTGGAGTCCAAGCGGACTTGCATCAGTTGGAACTTGTCATTGATATTGATTATCTTGGGCGGCACAGACCCGATGGGCTCTGAAATGGCACGGACTTAGTGCCTCATCCGCCCAGAGAAGGGGTGTGGAAATTGCCTGAGGTTGGGCGGGACTGGGCCAGGGGATTACCTGTGGCTGGGCACTGGGAATGCCTGGACGGGGCACAGCATGGCGTACTCAGAGCCCAGCGGGAGTTCCATGGTGCGAACTCGCTCGAGCAGGTTCAGCTTGGGCGGCACTGAGCCGACGGGTTCTAGAAGGAAGCGCAACTGAACAGAGGACCTCTTCAGGGGGTGGGGTGGGGGGTCAGCCAAGTGAATGTTGGGCGAGCACGATAAGAGAGGCTCCTACCTATAAGAGGGTATCGGATACGACTGCGCCGGGCACTTCAGGCTAAATGTGGCGCCCAGGACAGCTCTGGCGTTGGACAACTCATCGGCTATGCCCACCTTGGGCGGCACGCTGCCAATTGGCTCTGCGGGAGTGCGGAGTGTAAGAGAGGGCCTGCGACTATACATGAAAACCGCCTGCCGGGAGGGGGCTAAGGCACTCGGGCAAAGATCCTACCTGTAGGCGGGCATGGGATACGACTGGGCGGGGCAGAGCAGCGCGAAGCCGGCCTGCTGGCTGATCTCGCGCGTCTGCAGCTTGTCCTGGACGTTTATTTTGGGCTTGACGGACCCAACGGGCTCTACAAAGGAAATCCCCCTGGGTTAGAGCCTGCCTGCCTGAGCTGGGTGGAGGCCACACCGACTTGCACCTGGGCTGACCTACCTAAAGGCCGGAGTGGGATAGGCTTGTGCCGGACAGAGCAGCGAGTAACTGTTGCCCAGCTCCACATCCACGAACTGGTGCTTGTCTTGGAGATTGACCTTCGGGCGCACGCTGCCAACGGGCTCTAGAAGGGGCGAAGTTAGCCAGGATCAGGGCTGGAAACTGGGCTGAATGTGGGGCTGCCAGGACAATGGAGAGACGGCTGGTACTGAAGGATTGTAGGATTACCTAGAGACAGGCTGCGGGTAGGCTTGAGCAGGGCAGAGCAGGCTAAGGCTCTGCAGCTGCCTGACCTTCACGTGCTTCAAATCATCGGCATTCGATATTTTCGGACTCACGCTGCCTATCGGCTCTGCAAGCGAAAGAACAGGAGCTGTAGAAAACTGCCCTGGGATGGGATGATTACCTATAGAATGGCTGGGGATACGCCTGAGCGGGACAGAGCAAGCTCAGGTCTTGGGCCCTTCTGCCCTTCACATGCTTGTAATCATCGCCCGTATTGATCTTGGGGCTAACACTGCCAACGGGCTCTGCAAAGGAAGGAGGTACAGCTTAGAACTCTGCCCGACATCTCACCTATAGAAGGGCACCGGAAAAGCCTGAGCCGGACAGAGCAGCGTAATGCCGCTCGAGAGCTGAGCCCTGGTCGTGCGCGAGTCGTCGCCAGAGGTGAGCCGCGGCGCAACGCTGCCCACAGGCTCTGTCCGGGAGCGATGCGAGAGGTATATGAGAGATTGAGAGATTGATCGAGCAGGAAGAGCCCTGTGTTGGGATAGGGGGCGTTACCTAAAGTAGGGCACCGGATAGGCCTGGGCTGGGCACATGAGGGATACGCTCGCGTTGAGCGGAGTTCGGGTGAGCGTTATGTGCTCCTGGTTGCCATTGCCACTGAGTTGAGGACTAACGCTGCCGACGGGCTCTAGATCGAAAAGGATTGCCATTAGATATAGAGGAGCCATGGAGGAATGCCATGCCTAGATGTTGGTTGGGCTAGTTTACCTAAAGAAGGGCACCGGATAGGCCTGGGCCGGACACAAGAGCGTGCCGCTCTGACCCGCCGAGACCTTGGGTATTCGAATGGCATCGTCGCCGGCCGTCAGCTTGGGACTGACGCTGCCCAGAGGTTCTTTGAAGGGTAAAGAGGAGCGGATGAGCACCTAAGGGCATTATTAGGTATGGAGCCTAGATGTTGGGCTAGTTTACCTAAAGAAGGGCACCGGATAGGCCTGGGCCGGACACAAGAGCGTGGCGCTCTGCTCCCTGTGCACCTTGAGGATGCGCGACTCGTCGCCGCTCGTGAGCCGCGGGGCCACGCTGCCAACGGGCTCTGGGGGAGTGCAAATGGCCAGTTAGGCATTGGGATTGGCGCCGTTGGCCTGCCGCGAGTTGGGATAAGTCTTACCTAAAGACGGGCACAGGATACGACTGTGCCGGGCACAGCAATGTGATGGGCCGCCGGGCAGCGTACTGCACAACTTTGATGTCGTTGCCGGAGAGCAGGCGGGGACCGACGCTAGCAACGGGCTCTTCGAATAGCAAACGGTTACAGGGGGCGAGGAGAGAAGTGGAAAACTGGCCATAGTTGGGTCGAAGGGGGTTTACTCATGCTGGCCCACCTAAACATTGGCGCCGGAAAGGCCTGCGCGGGACAGAGCAGCGTGAGGCTGCTGTTGGCCGCGCTCGTGAAGCTGCTGCTGGTCTGGGTGGTTGGGAACTTGGGTGAAACCCTGCCGACTGGTTCTGTGAATGAAGCGAAACGGAAAGTGAGCATTGCGATTGGACTTCCAGTCGGACTTCCAATGGAATACGACTACGACTACAGCTACGTAGTTGCTCCTGTTGGTTGGCACTTACCTTGGGCGCATGGGGGAAGAAGATTTGGAAGGTGTTCGATTGAAATGGCCCGGTAAGGCTCTGGTTAGCCAAGTCGGCTACTTTCTCTTTGTAAAGCGGACAATCAAATCTATCTATCTATCTCTATCTCTCTCAAAGCTTTATTTCAAGCTCATGGCATTGTCGAGTACCCTATCCCAACATTCAGGCAGTTTTCAATTTATTTCGAGGCGAGCAACAATTTTTTGACCCGACTTAATCAATCCACATTTAGTTCAATCGAGCAATTTTTTTTTTTTTTTTGAGAATTTAAATTTGTTCCTCACAAAGAAAGAGATTTTAAGCGAAAAATCTTTTTGATTGAATGTTGGAACTTTGCAGCGAATTGTCAAAATATTGTTGCTCTCAAAATTAATTTCAATTGGCAAGAATTATGAAATAATTATTTCATTAATATTTCATCAATTCTTCGCCAAAAAGCAAGCAAAAAGTTATTATTGAATAAAACGTAAATGAACATATAACTTTTTACTTGCTTTCAGTTAATATCTGGAATATATTACATATTGAAATATTTTTCAAAATTCTTTAATTAAAAATTACTCATTTCAAATTTATGAGCACGAATATTCGAAAGCTGCCAAATTGATTTAGAATTTAATATTAGACTTTCACCAAATAATTAAATATAATAATAATAAATATTATTTCAATCTGTCCATTTATTGTGAATTTTTCAACAAAATCTATTCACAATATATTTTTTGCATAATTTTATTCAGACTTTGATTTCAATTTATTTCATTTTTCTGATATAATTGTAATATATTCCAAATATATTAAATATATATTAAATTCCATATAGTTATAAACATTAATTAATTAATTGTTCATTTAAATGTTTAATTATTTAAATTTTTTAAATTATTAAATTTATAAATATTATATATAATTTATATATTTATATATAATAATAATTAAGATATCATTCAAATTTTCAACTCTTTTAATTCAATTTAACGAATGACATGCATGAAAAAGATTTTCTTTTTATATTAAGGTCAAATATTTTCAAGTTTGCTTTATAACTATATGAAATTTAATAAACTTCAATTATCCACCCACTGGAAGTGTATATATATTTCAGGATTAGAATAAATATTTTGAATGATTTTTATTTTTATTTTTAACTTTTAATATATATATCTGCAAGAAATGATTTCCAGCGGAATGGATTACTGAAGCTCTTGACGGTACGAATAGCAATTGGGCAACAAGGCCGACTTACCTGTGATGACCAGGCGACCTTTGGTCGCGCTGAGACGGGTCTCTCCAGTCAAACGGTGCTTGGTGCGGCATTGATAGCTCTTGTAACCATCCTCAGGTCCCACTTCACGGATATGCAGTTCTCCGGAGGGCAGTACAAGGTATTTGCCGTCTGATTGAGGTTCGAGTTGGGCAGCCATTAAGGGGAGAGAAATCTGTTAGACGAAATGTCTTTTGGCCAAAACCTAAAGCTAACATGGAACAAAGCTAATTACATTATGAAAGATCCAATTGAAAGCAGTTCGATTGGATTCTTCATTCTAAGACAGCTGCTCAAACCAAAACTTTTCTCTTTACACATTTGAATTCAATAATTCCTCATTTAGCATGCTCTTTTATACAAGTTTTAATTTAATACAGCTGCCTGTTGTTAGTAGCAATCAAAGTATTTACATCTGCCGTTGATCCTGTAAGCCTGAAGGGATCTTTGAGAATCTAAGGAATTTTGATCCACTTCAATCTTCTTACAAGAACAACTCGCAAATCCTTCAAGCAATATTTTATGGCTAATCATTCACCTTATAACTAACTATACACCATGACCATTCCGATTGCGAAGAAGTTGTGGAATATTACATATATATATGTTATTATGGATAGATTGCATATATCTGATATACTCTCGTTAGTCTTCTGGCTTTTCATATTCTCTTTACATTAGTTTTTTATGGCATATTTGATCATTCTGTACAGTCGAAAGCAACAAATTATCGTAAAATGTATTTCAATTGAGAATATGTATATATATATATAGTCATCTGGCAGATTTGTAAGCGAATATTCCACAAATTCTTGGCAATTCATGATTCTTCATGCAACAACAAAAATGCCAATATTATCTTTGGCCGATGTTATATATCGAAAGTTGATAATAGCGTTTAATCAGGTTAAATCATGGATATATATATATATATACATCCTATACCTCTGTACAGGCGGTTGATGTTGGATTTATTAGCATTTTTGTTCGTACATATTTACAGTAAGAGTATTTACACTAGGCTACAAAACAACGCTACTTTCAACTACATGAAGGGGCGGGTTCTTGCGGTTGGGGGGGTGTGGCAAGTCAGGAGCGACTTTTGGAGCGGTGGGAAGGGAGGGAAAATAAAAAGTGGAGATAGATCAGGGGTAAACAGAAAAGTAAACGAAAAGTGGAGAAGGATTAGAAAGAGAAAGAGATAGAAATATAGAAAAAGAAAGAAAAGCAAAAGATATCGAAAGCCTAGCAGCGCAGTATTTGGGCACCTGTTAGCGAAGGGCAAGGACCAAGGCTTTGATCGAATTATTGAACTGGATTGAAGTGGATTGAACTGGATCGAAGCGCATTGAAGCTGGACGGGATTTGCTGAGTGTGGTGGCAGTAGAAGAAGTAGACGGCTAAGAGAACTACGAGAACTTAATGCTAGTCGTTTACCGCTAGCTGCGACATCCGCCTGCGGATATATCTCCCGCTGCTCGTCCTCAACCCACGAGTCGACCACTATGAAGTCGGCCACAAAACTGGGGATGTGGCACTTAAGGATTGCGCTGTTGCCGCGCAGGATGGACTCATCCATGACATTCACGCTGTACGACTGCGGCACAACTGCACGCCCGAGGCAGAGTCGAGAGAGAGAGAGGGAGAGAGAGAGACAAAGAGAGGGAGAGGAAGTTGTGCTTCCGTGAAATGAAAATCATAAGGATTAATGGGGGTAGGGGGGCACCCCTTCATGTTTCTACATTGGCGGCGAGATCAGCCGGAGTATGAATGGAGTACCCGTTATGTTCTTGGTATAGACACCGCCATCGGTGTCGATCCAATCGGTAATCTCGATGTGGTCCGCCACGAAAGACGGCGTCTGACATTTGAAGATGGCGGCATTGCCCTTGATCACATACTCGTCGTACACCTGCGACTCGAAGAACTGTTTGACCACTGCAAAGGCAATAGAATCGGGATTTGGTTGAGGATGAGGGAATCTACGGTGCTGGCTAGGGCATTAGGCTAAGCTCGTAACTTAATCCGCTAGGAGGGAACAGTTTGGACTATACCCATTGACGCATCGGCCAGGGGGCGTGTGATTTCCACGCCCTCCTCGTCGAGCCAAGCCTCAACGTCTATGAAGTCGGCCACAAACGAGGGCACCAGGCACTTGAGCGTGGCCGAGTTGCCGCGCAGTACGAACTCATCGATGACTCGGGTCTGATAGAACTGATGCACAACTGGGAGAGAAACGAGTGAATGAAACAAAGATGTGAAATGACGAGGAATGGGGGGGAATTGGGAGGCCCCACGGTGGGAGAGGGGGGGGGGGGGGGCATGGCAGAAGCTTGGACTGTTCTAGTACCCGTCTCCTCGGCATTATCGGGATAGTAGTTGCGACCCTCCGAGTCCAGCCAGAGATCGACGAACACAAAGTCCGCCACGTACGAGGGTATCTCGCACTTCATCACCACGGAGTTGCCCCGAATGACGTACTCATTGTCGGCCTCCGACTCGTAGGACTGAATGACAACTGAAGCAAAGAAGTGTGGAGTGCGCAGAAACGTAATGGAAGAGGGAGGATATTCTTGTGGGCTACAACTAGTCTAGCTTAGGCTTAACGTCTAGGCGTGTATATAGAGTGTTCTGTACCATAGGCACCTGTTGAGTTGTCCCGCCACAACTCGACCCCCTGGTCGTCCACCCAGGCCTCAATTTGCACAAAGTCCGCCACGAACGAGGGGATCTTGCACTTGACCACCGCCGCGTTGCCCTTAATCACATACTCGTTCTCGGCCTCGGTTATATAGAACTGTGAGACGACTGCGTGAGACAGGTGGAAAGGTAATGGAAATGAAACGGAAGCAAATCAATATGGATAGCTGGGAATGGTTTGGGATTGGCTACGCTTAGGGCTGAGCTTAAAGCTGGGCTGGGCTGCACGCGCACCATAGTTGTCGGAGAAGGACAGAACGTTGCCCTCCTCGTCGATCCACGACTCGACGCGCACAAAGTCGGCGACGAACGACGGAATGGAACACTTGAGAACGGCCGCATTGCCCTTTATAACATACTCGGTCATAATCTCGGCCTCATAGAACTGATTGACCACTGCGAATGTGTTGAAAGAAGCGGAAAATTATAGAGGAAAATGATAATTAAGTGGAAGTGGAAGAGTGTCATGGATTGAGGAGTACCGGAATCGGTTAGCAGACCTATCCTAGTTCCTAGTTCCTTAACGCATTCAAGCAATTCACCATAATTCTCAGAGTAACGCAGCTCGTTGCCCTCCTCATCGATCCAGGACTCAACGCGCACAAAGTCGGCGACAAACGACGGAATGGAACACTTGAGAACGGCCGCATTGCCCTTGATGACATACTCCATGAGAATATCCGCGCCATAAAACTGATTGACAACTGGACACGGGCAAGGGGAAGAGCGAGAGCCACGGCATTAAAATCAAACTACAGTAAGTGGGTGGGGGGAAAGGGTGGGGAGCGGCTGGAGCTACTACTTAATAGCTAGATATAGGGGAGCAGCACATCTGACGGGGGATCTACCGAAATTGTCCTCTGGCATGTACTCCGTGCCGTCACTAGCCACCCAGGCCTCAACGCGCAAGAAGTCGGCCACGAAGCTGGGAATGGTGCACTTCAGGACCGCCGTGTTGCCCTTGATGACGTACTCGGAGACCACTTCGGCTTCGTAGTACTGGTTAACGACTGCGGAACGAAGGGGAATGCGTGGAAGTAGTTGGGCAAATGATAAGCAAATAAATGGAGAAGGGGGAAATGCTGGGAGCTGCGTAGTCGGTTGTTGTCTTAGCTACGGTTTAGATCGCTTAGCCAATTCATGTACCCATGCCCTGCGGTTGATCGTCGAGCGAGCCGTAGAGCTGGCCCTCCTCGTCTTGCCAGGAGACCACCTGCACAAAGTCCGCCACGAACGATGGAATGGAACACTTGAGCACGGCCGCATTGCCGCGTATGACGTACTCATTGTTGACCTCCGACTCGTAGAACTGCTGCACAACTGCGAGTGGAAGAGTGCAAGTGGAAGCGATTTCG
Organism: Drosophila pachea; assembly: GCA_020883565.1. Lineage (NCBI taxonomy): Eukaryota > Metazoa > Arthropoda > Insecta > Diptera > Drosophilidae > Drosophila > Drosophila pachea. Next base: position 20,217,491 of record JABVZX010000001.1, read on the forward strand.
TAATGCGAGAGGGCTTAGGGGGGACGCCAGCCACGTAACGCCTTGCGTGTTGCGGGCGTGTGAAAGTTTTCAGCGGGCTAATTGAAATCGAGAGATAGAGAGGGGGGGGGGGGGCGGGGGGAGAGCTGGGCCGACCGCATTTAATGCGCCTTAATGCGCGATTTGATGAGCTGTACATAAATATTTAGTTATGCGCCGCGCGCGACTTCCCTGAGAAAGTCGCCGCGTCCGAGGTTAATCATACATTTAAGAACATGGCCCAAAGACACGCACCGGCTGGAAAATGTACATATTTGTAAGGATAAGTGGCAAAAGAAAAATGTTAATGGGAAATGTAGAAGGTGGGGGCCGGGGCGGGGGCGGGGGCGTGGCCGGGGCCACTGAGATGCACAAGACAAGAGCAAGCTCTGGAGCTGAGCGAATGGAACAAACCGTATTCGGTGGCGGGCAGAAAGTCCTCGCCCTGATCGGTGTGCCAGGACACGACGCTAACAAAGTCGGCCACGAACGAGGGTATCTCGCACTTCAACACCGCCGCATTGCCGCGTATCACATAAGCCTTATTTACATCCGTGTCGTAGTACTGGGCAACGACTGAAGAGAAGCCACGAAAACTTAATGCGTAACTTAAGCTATATAATATAGGCAATCAAATCAAAATCAAAATCAAAATCGAGAGAACAAATCGAGACCCTGGCCGCTGGGCGCTGAAGTAGAACTGGAGGGAGCGAACGAGCCGACCAGTGTTGGTTAATTCGGTTAGCTCGAGGCGATTGTACAGCCGCGTGTGGCTCGTATTTTACATTGATTAGTGAAGCGTGTCGGTGTCGGTGTGTCGGTGTGTTCAGAGTGTGACTAGTGCTTAGTACTTGGTACTTGGTGTTGGTTAAGAGTGTTGCGGGGCACTGTACACGAGTCAGCAGTGTTGCGAGTGTCGGGAGAGAGTGTGCGTGTCGGGTGTCGGGTTGGGAGTAGTTCAAGTAGTGCTGTTTTGCAACACACACGCACACACACACACACACACACACACACAGTGAGAGATACTCATATGGCACACACCATATTCAGTGTCGGGGTAGAAGCTCTCTTCCTGATCGGTATGCCAGGATATAACATGGACAAAGTCGGCTACGAACGACGGTATATCACACTTCAAAATGGCCGAATTGCCGCGAATGACAAACGCCTTGTGTATATCCTCTTCGTAGTGCTGCGACACGACTAAACGAAAAGAAGTTTGATAAAAATAAGATAGGAGCAGACTAGATGAACGTTGCGGAAGACGGACGATGGAACATGGAAGTTGGTGGAGTAGTGGAATGGAGTTGATTTCTCAGATGCCATGCGTTTAGTAGAGAGCTAAGCCTAATCATATGCAGTGTATATGGTATTCGGAGTTCCAGCGCACCATATTCCGCGCCCGGAAAGTAGCTCTCCTCCTGATCGGTGTGCCACGAAACAACCTCAACGAAATCGGCCACAAACGAGGGTATCAAGCACTTGATGGTCGCCGAGTTGCCCCGGATCACGTGCTCCTTATTCACGTCGGCCTCGTAGTACTGGGCGACAACTGCAAGTGGTGTATGCTATGTATGTGACCGATATGCATATGGATATAGAGATGGATATGGATATGGATGTGATATGTGCGCTTCTCACGCTCGAAGCACCTGCGCAACCTTGGTGACTTTTTGTGTGGCACAGTTCCTGGAAACAATTTGCGCGTTTCCTGCTTGTCGGAAAACAATTAAACCGCCAATCAAGTGGAGAGCGCGAGAGAGGCACAGGCACAAGCACGGCCCAGCCCGAGCCCGAGCATTATATTAATTAAGCTCGAGCTCGAGCCCGTGCTCGGGCCATAACTCTTCTCGAGCGGCAACATGACTGTCCACTGCCATTATCATTCGTCTCCACTTTGAGCATATTTTTGGCGTGGCCAACTCACTTGGCCGAACCGAAGGGGCGGCCGGAGCGGGCGCAGGCTAGGTTAGGCCGGCTAATGGCTGGCCAACACGTCGCGCCACGCCGATGAGTAAGCCAAGTCGCTGTCACGGGTCGTCAGGTGGCGGATTTGGGGGGTTGCTCATATGCTTATAACATAATTAGCAAAAGCCATTAGCTGTAGCCTATTTAGCGCTGGCCCATGCAAGCGGAAGTGATGCGAGAGCTGGGCTTACATAACGATTAATTGCGGCGAAATTGCATAGACACCTCGGCCCGAGAAATTCGGCAGTCCGGCCCGCGGCTATTGCCAACTGAAGGCAGCCGAAAATTGGGCAAAAGTGCAGTTGCCTTTGGCATTAGTCTTTGGGCAATGGAGAGAGCAAAGGGCAAAGGCCAAAAGGAAAGGCGCCAACGAGCCAGCTGAGATGGCTGCGAGTTCAGCGAACATGTGGGAACAGATATCTGCCTATATAGTGTGGAGTCGGCCATATCGTTGGGGGCAACAACGCAGAGAGTCTCGGGAAACCAACGGCGATACGTCTCCTCCGAAATGGGCTCTGCGAAACCTGGAAGCAAGTTTTTTTCGAGCGCAGCGCAAGCATTGGATGTGCTCAATTTTTACAATTTTTCCAAAAAAAAATTGGTCAATTTTTTTTGAAAATTGAAACTCTAGAAAAAATTGAATATTTTGCCAGGGAAAGTTCCATTTTTTCGGCTAGCTTTTCCTAGTTAACTCGAGCAAAATTCCATTTGCGACTGCGTAGCACATCCAATGACCTGCCCTGCGCTCGGTGGACTCCTCGGTGCTCTCTCTAGAACCCCGACCACTTACCTGCACGGACGTGCACATCGCGGGAGATAATCGAGCCGAACTGGTTGCGGGCGAGACAGGCGTAGACCTGGGCGTGCACCTCCTGGCGGTAGTCCTCGGCGCGGAAGGGCGGGAAGACCAGTTTGCCATCGGACGAGATTTGACGCAGGCCGGGCACGTCTCCAACGGCAGTTCCATCGCTGCGTACCCAGATTATCTCGGGCATCGGATTACCGCTGGCCTTGCATTCGATTTCGGCGCCGGTGGAGTTCGAGAAGTCAATGCGGTTGGTGGGTTCCTTGAGAAAGACGGGTCCCTTCTGGTCGGCATCCGGGGGATTGGCAGCCAGAGTGCTGCCAACTTGGGCTGTGAATGCAGAGAGAGAGAGAGGGAGAGAGAGAATAGAATATTAGTCGAATGCAATTCAAAGCTCGTCAAAACATTTTATAATTATTCAGGCCAAGCGGAAGTTCGTACGCCCCTCCCCTCCCCGGCATTTGTCATCGCATTTGTCCGTCAATTGCCAGCGTCGGGGCTCAACAATTGACTGACATGGATCAGTGACTGTATCCGCGGCACACTCATAGAGAGCATGTACTGGAGTGTGTCGCTGCCGCTGCTCTGCCGCACAACAACAAAAGCTCCAAACTGGTCTTTCACTTACTCCGCATACCCGCACACCCGCACACCCGCACACTCCCGCACACACACACGCAGACACACACGCAGGCAGGCAGGCAGTCAAACAAAAGGCAGCGGCACACAAAAATCGTTCGTTGACACTTTGCCAGCCGCCAGAGATCGGCTCATAGAGCAGAGCAGGTCGCGGGGAGGGGGCAGCAGGACAGCCAGCCAGACAAAGAATCATATGCCCCAGCGGCATGGCCAGGCAATTTCATGCGCTGGCATGCCTCGCACGATGTGCCCTGTGCCACGCCCTGTGGGTAGGCATGCCATGTCTCTCTCTCTCTCTCTCTCTCTCTGTCTCCATGGAGCTGAGAAGTCTGTCTGCGGGCTGCCTAGCTGCTGTGGGGAATTGCAGCGGGGCAAGTCCAAAGGGAAATCTAAAAGGGAATATGTCGAGCCTCACACGAAACTATTTGCCCAATTCTATATAGAAATCTATCACAATATGCAGCATTCATATATATCTATATTGAATCCCATTCCCAATTAAATATAAGACTTATGAGGGAATATATTTGTACAATAAGTACTGGCATTCATATAGCTTTGGTCCACATCAGCTGCTCGAGCCTATTCGAAATCTCTTCTGCATTGCACGCTCCTCTTCGCCCCTTTGACTCCATTTTCGATCAATTTTATAGCCTTATATAATTGTTCACATTTTCTACATCACTTTTGTGGCACGTCCTTCAATTGCTGTTTGCTTTTTTTGGGTCATGTTGAGGCACTTGTCGGCAATTTATCATGTCGATTCTCGCATTAATTAACGTTCAGCTCGGCTTTCAAAACAAACAACAAATTAGCTGAGAGATTAATTAAAAGCTGGCCCGCACAGTGGGCCAAAACTAGTTATCGAAGATCCAAAGATCCTTGTCTAAAACTAGACGAGGAGATATAAGAGGAGGTCGAAGGGGAAGAAGGGGAGGGCCTATATTTCAGCTAATCTTAAAAATTATATTTAAGCTACTTAGAGGGAATATCATTGACGTATGATAGGAAAACGTCTCCCCACTTCACGTCTACCTCAACCCATTGCGTCACTTGGATCCACTCAGTTCTACCTTGTAGGAAGTCGTACTACCTGCAGGGGAATCTATCAACTGCCTTCCCTCCGCATTTCCAATAGGCAAAGCATTTGAGCTTTATTTCATGCCAACAGAATACTCCTCCTCTCGGGTCTTTGCACTGCCCGTGGGCCGTGGGCCTTATACGGCCCTCCTTTTTCCTCCAAAGCCGGCAATTCCTATTCTCTGTAGAAGACGCGAGTGGAATCGGAAAGAAGAGAATTCCTTTTCGAATATTAAAATGCGCAGTCGCAAACAGATGTTGGCCATATGAATGTCATAAAGCTGACTCAGAAGAGGCCACGTGAATCTCCTCCCTCCCCATCATAATATTATATATATAAATCGGTGTACGTGCAAGTGTATTTGTGCCTTTGTATGGCAAAAAGAAAAAAAAAAAAGAGTCAAATTAAATATTACAGCTGTTACACATATGCTTTTCACTTTTCGAATCAAGGAAACGATTAGAAAGAATAATTTGATCGAGTGCGAGGAGGGAGCGGGACAGCGGGAGGGGGTCTGTTGAAAAATTGTCTACTAATCACTCCGATCGCATGCGAAACACGTACTCCTGAAGCTCCTATACCCTGTAAATTGAGAATAAGCCTGAAAGCGGTATCTTCGACCCAATCGAATCTATAAGCCGCATTCAACTGAAGGGGCACCTTGAAATGATCTCCTTATAGTAAACAACATTTATCACAAGTAATCGAAATATATATAACAAAAAAATCTGGAAAGGCTGCATCGATGGAAATTGATTCAGTTGAACTATAAGCTGAATAAGGTTTCAAAAAAAAAAAAAACAAATATTCCACGAATTGAAATTATTGTTTACATGGAATATCCACAAGCTGAATATTTTGGAAGACAGACAACCCATTGGGGGACTCAGTCTACAATCTACAAATTGTATCTGTTGTACTGGAGAAATTCGAAACTACAGTTTCGTCCCACGAGAAATAATCCCATATCAGTGATTAAGGTTGCGCATTATTCACGAAGTAAAGCTATGTATAAAGTATACGTAATATACATAATATTTGCTTATATACATTATATATAAATATAAAAATATTATATATATAGTTCACTTATAATTTAAAATGGAATAGT
>JABVZX010000001.1:20236532-20256280 GCA_020883565.1 Drosophila pachea
CTTTTTTTTGGCTGCTAAAAAAAGGCAAAAGGCTGCATAAGGGTGCCGGCGAAAATAAATTTGCAATCTGTTCTTCGCCCCTCGTTTATCGTCGAGGTGGGAGCGAGGAAGAGAGGGTGGGGGAGCCGAGCACTCTGGTGCGACACAAAGTGCACTGGCCCGTTACAGGGTCAATCCGCAGCGGGCGTCATCGGCAATGGAAACCGGAACGGCACAGCATGTCCATTGTCCACTTTTGGCGCAGTCGCTCGTCGGCCCAAGGGACGCGGCAAGCGGCGCCTCATTGAGATTCGAGAGCGCTGCGCGAGTGGCGGCAACAACAACAAGCGAAAGGGCTACCTTTGTTGGCTGGGCCATTCATATTTGCCCTTTGACCAAGTCAACAGTCAATGTTTGCGTATAGCCGCTAAGAGCCGGGCAAATACTTGGGCCACGCCGGACCAGCCTGGCAGCCTGTCCTGTCCACAAGTCGAAAGGACCTCAAAATCGATACGTCTTCGAGGAGCATGTGACTGCAGCCTCGCCAAAAACTCCGCTTAGCAACAGCACATGCAGGCATGTGTGCGTGTGCGTGTGCGTGTGCGTGTGTGTGTGTGTGACGCAGGATGCAAGACCTGCAGACAGGCGCGGCGAGGGACTGCGGCAAAGCGCAACACTTGCGAAATCAAATAAAGCAAACCACGACAGCTGCACGGCCGGAGCGCTGCTGTGGCCTGCTTAGCAGGGGTTGCTCTCACACAGATACACACACACGCACACACACACCCGCTGGCTGGGATGCGAGCACAATGAGGCCTGCATATGTGTGCCACATGGCAACTGCAAAGGATTTTAAAAGATGCTTCAAAATGAAGTGTACCCGGCCCTTCGCCTGGGCCTGCCTGCCTGCCTGCCTGGCTGCCTGAGTAGGGAAAAACTACCTGGCAGAGACAAAGGAGCTCGGTCAGGTTGCCCACACACCCACACACATACACACCCACACACACACTCGCACACACAGACTCGGCGCAGAGTTGCTTTCATTGCTGTGAGAAGGGCAAAGCGCATGCGCGAAAAAAAATTTAAAAGGCAATGCAGACAACGGAGCATGAAAAATGCCAAATTCTAAATGAAAATGTCGCCGGAAAATGCCTTGAATATGCTGGAACATTAGAGAAAACATTGAAAATGTAAATGATGTGGTTTTTCACTGATTTTCAGCGGCCCAACTACATTCGCAGGGCTTTAAAGTTCGCCTGCAACGCACTCAGAGCCGCACACACCCTTTTGTTTGGGTGTGCGTGTGTGTGTGTGTATGCGTGCGTGCCTGCCTTTATCTGTATGTATGTGGAGTTAACAAAGTAGATTCGCCAAAGGGAAACTTTAGTTTTTGGCGAAAAATCAATAGGAGGCTGTGCGAAAGCCCAACAAAATCGCCTGGCAAAAGTTATTATCACGCCAGATAAGCGCAGCCCACGCCAGTTGGGGCGTGGTGTGTGGGTGGGCGCGGCAACAACAAAGCCAGCCAAGCGTTGGAGCCAATCGCTGGGCACAAAGAACTCGCCAGACAGTGAGAAATGCACGCAAAAATGCAGCGTTTACCGTTAATGCGCACCTTTTGATTTGCCGAATTGATGAATTGACGCAATTAATGTTTCTATGCACTGGCACTAGCACTAGCACTAGGAGTGTGAGCAAATTGTAACAGGGTGCCACTAATCCACTGGGGTGGCGACTCTGCACAATGACTGCTACACTGGAAACACACACACACGCTTGCCTTTTTGGCGCTGTGCTCTGCTTTTCGACAATTTCGCTGTATTATTTATTGCTTTTGCATTTTATTTAACTTATTTAACTTATTTTTCTGTTGTTGTTGCTGTTGTTGTTGTTTTCGCGTATACGATTCGCGCACGCACGCACACACACTCGCAAACGCACTAGGCGCGCTGACACTAGAACCACCACCAGCGAACCGGTTTGCGGGGGTGTGAGTACCGTACCGTACCGTAATCGTAGCCTAAACAATTCACATACACATTCGAACGTTCAAAATCGCAAACGTAATCTCCGACTCCTGCACGCTCGACGGTTATCGCTCGACGGTCCAAACCAGACTGAAGTCGCTCCGCAGTCGCTCTCCGCCAATTGCCTTGAAGCGGCCGGCCATTTTGCTTGCGCTCTCTCACCGCTCTCAGGTGCTGCTGTGTGCGTGTCTCGATGTATTTGTTTGGGAAATTTTCGGGGATATTTTAAGGGGAACCTGTTGATCAGCTCTTTTGCGTGAAGCAGCTGCTTTTGACATTGTTATTGTTTGGCTTGTCAATGGATAGAGATTTCTTTTTATTTTTTATATAGACATAAATGATTTTAGAACACTTGTTCGTAAATATTTTTAGTTTTTATTTATTAATTTTTTTTTGGAATTTGATTTTGATATAAAGCATATATGATTCTCCGATTCTCGCTTTGTGAATTTCAACAAAACCATTCTCAATTAAATTCTTTTTCGAATAATTATTTAGATATAACGGTTTAATTGGGTTTTGAATAAATGCATTGGGTTGGCTGATTGTAAAGTCTTATACAACTAAGCATATACTTGCGCTCGACTAATCAAATGTTTTGGGAAGACACAAAAGGAAACACAAAAGTGGAAAACTAAAAGCTGAAGATGATTGGCTTAAAAGTAAAACTAAATGCAAAACTTACAACTAAAGTTAATACATATGCATACTATATGTACATAAAACAAGAGATTCAATCACTTAAGTAAACAATTTGAGTGGGTTAATTGCGATTGAGATGTCCTTGCCGGAGTTGGGCTGAGTTGTGTGAGTATTTAAGTAACAATTGTCAAGTCTTTAAATTTACCAGTCACAGGACCTTTGTTGACACTTAAATGCGCCAGGAGTCAGTAGAGTTTGCCATATGGAAACCTTGGTAAGAGTCTATTGAAACGTGTCTGTGGACGTATTTCTTTCGCGTATATCCCTAAAGAGGATTATACAAAACTGAGTTGAGCCTTTGGGTAAAGCCTGATAGAGCAGTGCAATTGAAATCGAGTGGGAGAGAGATGGAGTGGGTCAGATAGATGCGGAAGGCAATCCGTTTACATTCCCACTCTCTTAACTATGATTTTCCTGTAATATTTGGCGCTCTCTTACGAGTGAGAGAGACAGCAAGAGAGTTATGCTGTTCCATATATGAAACTTTTAATTTTTGCGCGTCGCATCCTGTATAATAATCTTGTTCTTCTGGCGCGTCACCTTTGTGGACGTCGGCGCGGGCATCAGGCGCTTCAGCTGATCCTGGTTGATTGTGGCCAGGGCCTTCTCCTTTGCCTTGGCCGACGTGCTAGTTGTGGCCGTTGTTGTAGTCGTCGTGGTTGTGGTGGTTGCCGCCGTGGTGGTTGTCTCAATCAGAGCCGTGGACTCGTCAGCTGTCGAGGAGGAGCCAGCCGCTGCGGTTGCGTAGCGTGTGAGCACTTGAAACTTGGCAAATATATTGCGTCCGCTGCTGCGCTCCTTGTCCTTGTACTTGTCCAGGACAGCGGGCGTGGGTTTGGGCTGCTGCGCCTTCAGCAACACCTTGTTGCTGGCTGGCTTATAGAAGTCCAAATCGTAGTCAAGTTCACTGCTTGTGCCCTGCCCGCTGGCAGGTGCCAGAGCACGCTCCCCGTAGCTGGCTGAGCTGGTCGAGGTCTCTTCAGCCAGATGGCGCAGCATAAGCGTTAGCTTTGTCTCATGCTGGCGCTGCAACAGCACGGCGTTTCGTTCACCCTCAAGCCGAGCCTGGCGCACAGCATTGGAGAGCACACGCTCCTTCCACTCCCATGCATCACGTTCGCGCTCCAACTGAACCAGCTGCTGCTCCAGTTTACGCGACGAGTCCCTCAGGTCGATTACCTTGACAAAGTATTTGTAGAGCAGCGTGCGCATCTCCTCGGGTGAGAGCTTGTTCAGGCGCGCCATCAGCATTTGCTCGCCCTTCTCGCGCTGCTGGCGCTCGCTGGACAAGTCGATCGACTTGTGGCCGCAGATCAACTCGTTCTTGAACTCGATGGCCTCATCGATCGCCATAATCGCCTCGTCACATTCCAGTAGCTTGCGCTCCTCGCGCTGCGTTAGTATTTTGTCACGCTTGAGCTTGCGGTCCAATGTGCAACGCTGTTCCAGCAGATGGTCACGCGTTCGCCGCAGATTACGTATCTCATGGCGCAGACCCTCCTGCTGCGCTGGCGATTTGTCGCCCTCGTCCCACTGCTCCAGATTCTCGGACTTTTCGCGAAGTATGTGGTCCAGGTGAGTGATGCGTGCCTGCACCGCCTTTAGCTGATCTGGATTCGGTTCCATTTTGACTAGTGATGCCTCTTTTAAGCCCTTCAGCTCCGCTTCCAGCTGGTCACGGAGTTTGCACTCTTTCTTTAGCTTTTTCTGCACCTCATCGATTTGCTTGCGCGACTCGGCCACCGATTGCTGCAGCTTCTTAAGTTTTTGGCCGCTCTCCCCGGCAATGTGCTTCATGGAGTTGAGATCCTGCAGACGCTGCTCAATGTGCGATATAATGGCGCCCCAGCGTTCGATTTCCGCTTTATCCTTGCCTTGAACCAGCGCCTTAGCCAAATGCTTCTTGGCCTTCTCGCCCTCCGCATCTAGCTTGGCCTTCTTCTTATGGAAGCGCTGCTTGGCATGACTTCGCGTCTCACGATTCTTTACCAGCTCACTGATGATATTCTGCTTGAGCTGCATAGTCTGTTCGATTTCCTTCAGCTGCCGTTGACGCGCCTCGATCTCGGCATTCAATTTACGCATCTTTTTCTGCAGCTGCTCGATCGCTGGGCTTCCCCCAGTGGCGCCTGTTGCGTTACGCGACCCTTCGCCAGAGCCCGGTGGTCGGCTCAAGGGATCTAGCTCTGTTGGCTCTTCAGTTCCAGTTGCTTGCTGAGAAGCAACGCGGTTGAGCATGGCTAGCTCTGCATTACTCAAACTGGCACCCGGCTGTATACTGCGTCGACGACCTGTTCGGGTATTAGTGAAGGAATTAGAATTGTGTTGAACTCATTTTTTTAAGATATTACCTCCAAGGCTAACCTTTCGGTCATCGCACTTTTCAGGCTGTGGGGGCTCGTCTTGTGCAGCCTGTTCTTTATCCTGGCTCTGCATGACTGCTTTGGGTTGCTTAAGCATGAATTGCTCATGCTTGGCTTGAATGAGCGCATCCGTTTTGGTCCTGAACTCATCCATCAAGCTGTCTAGCTTTTCATCCAGGTCTGGACGCTGTGACTCATTGTCAGTTTCATTGTCCGAATTCTGCTGGCAGGACGTTTCGGGCTCACTGATAGATTCCTCTGGCTCCTCCGCTTCTTGAATGGGGACAAGTGGTTTTTGGTTGCGCAACACTTCGCTGGAGCTAAGACATTCTTCACACTCTTGCTTCAGAAACAGCCACTCTTCGATTTGTTCCTTCTCCAGCTCCGTAATAGCATTGGATCCCATTAATCTGAGAATACAAGCCATAAGAGAGCTGACCAAAAAATATTTCACGATGAGCTTACTTGGAAAACAATCCCTCCGCATTAGATACCAGCTTAAACCACTGACTGGCCGCGAATTGTAGACCGAAGTTGTCCGCATTAGGCATCGCCACAGCGGACATTAGGCCTGCGGTACCAACTGCTCCTGGATCTTGTGTTAAGACTTCCGGGGATATAGGAGTATTGTCATCGGAGAAAGTATTCATGATAACGTAGTTGCGAACGCATTGCACTTTGAACCCGAATTGTAGGTTTCCGAGCGTCTCGGCGACATGCTTCTTCAAAGGCGACACACACAATATCACTAAAGTCTGAGCTCGACCGCCAAATGAGTCCTTTAGCAGGGTAGTTAATGTGGTCTGTCCATAGGGAATGTTGCCGTTGACGCCGTACATAATGCTTGGGTCAGTCAATGTGTTGACAACCTGTTCTAGCATTTGTAATCCGGCATCGCGAGGATGTCCCGGTGGTGGCTCACCCCACCTTTCACTGGCACATAAATCCGAGAAGCTGGCCGTTGACAGGCGGTGCTGTATCAAACCCTCTTTAGACACCCACTGCTGCTCCAAAGTCAGAGTAAAGAGAGTGTGTGCAGGTGACTGTTGCTTGGTGCTCAGGCCAAGCTGCAGCCACTGGAAAACATCCTCTACTGTGCTGCAATGAACATTGCCCATGCCCAACAAATCGCGGATTTCGCCATTGCAAATCTCAACGAAACCAACATTAACAGCATATGTCCGCTCTACAAAAGCAACATTTGGTGTTATCTATCAAAGACTCCTCCAGTTAAAAAGCATATGAATCTTACCAGTATGCGCCGCAATGTGTGTAAATATCTCTCGCACACAGCGCTGAACTACGCCCTGATCCGCCTCTCCGTGAACACACTCAAAACCATGACCATAGAGAGTATACGTTTTTCCAGTTGCGCGCTGACCATATGTGACCACAGATGCATCGAAACCCTCTAAGAACAAACTTATCAAAGGAAATACCGTCTGATGATAAACCTGACTCTGTGTAGTAGTGCTAGGTAGCGCATGTGTCACAGGCACGTTATGGGCGCCCACTTGTATGAGACCAGCAGCAATGCTGTCTAGAGCCGCACCGGGCAATGCGCTCGGCAAACCAAGTGCGGGTACAGCGATTGGTATGGCCTGCACGCAATAGCTACTGGCACTTCCACCATTTTCTGTAGTTTCATTTGTATTCAGCTGACTTGCGTCGATCTCATTATTTCCATTGGCATCTAATGCCGTAGTTTGAGCTGACAGAAGTGAAGGCGGTAGCGGTGGCGGAGGCGGTGGCGGGGTCGGCGGTGACGGCTCCGACTGCGGTTTGACTGCTTCTGCGTTGCCATTGTCCGGCGGCTTGAGTTCCGGCTTCTTCTGTAATTCTACGTGGGGATATATTCGTACTGCAACTTGTATCGGTATTTCCATTGTTTATTGTCGCATTTGTAACCGTTTTTCACTTTGATTTCTGCATTTTTGTATACATTTCGCGCATCCCAAAAACTTTTGCGAATGCTGCAGAATCGATAATGCTGCGCATTGACAATAACTATCGATATAAGATAAAGGCGAATCATCGATACAGAATGAATGTTAGTATTCAATTTGATTGACAAGTAAAGTATTTACAAGCAGTAAAAATAAGTACATTTAGATGTTTGTATTCTTGCTATCGAAATCAAATTCAATCTCTCCATTTTCAATTCTTAATTTTTCAAAAGTAGACAACCTGGAATCTCGCACAATCCCTATTGAACAGATACACGCGTTAGTAAATTAGTGGAAAAATGTTTACGTTGCATCTGTAAGAATACTTCAGCATCTAATCCATTCAAGATAAATACTTATTGTGCAAGTGTGTGAACGATCGACGGAAGAATAACTGCTTTAGTTTTACTACAAACATCGATCACTGAAGCCTTGCAGTCGTGTCCAACAAAGGATCCTATACGATAGATTGTGCAGCCCTCGTATTATTTATCGCATTTCACGTTGCTATTCAGCGCGTGTTTTTTTGTCCAAAGCGTTTTTTGCTAGTAATTGCTAATTTTGTGCAAAGTGCAAGAATGTCGAAAAGACGTATTGAAGTAGGAGAAACATACTCCAGTAAAGCCAAGAAGTAAGTATATAACTGCAGTGGATTATTCGCACGGGCTAATGTTTATGTGCATTTGCAGAGAATCGGAGGCTTCGACTTCAGCAGCGGCCGCATCAGCCGCCGGCACTGTTGCCCAAATTTTAGGCGGATTCGTGCCCAACAAACAAGTAAAATATAAATCATTATTTAATGAAAATAGGCGACTAACAAAGCATTTCCACTATTCTTTACACGTCTTCGTAGCCACCAACGATAAATCCATTAACAATGAAGCCTTACTCAACGCGCTATCAGAATTTGTACAAAAAACGCATAACATTGCCAGTGTTCGAGTATCAAGTAGATTTTATGCGTTTACTGAGTCAGCATCAGTGTATTGTATTGGTGGGAGAGACGGGGTCCGGTAAAACGACACAAATACCACAATGGTGTGTAGACTTTGCTGTATCCAAAGGTCGCAAAGGCGTATCCTGCACACAGCCGCGTCGTGTGGCCGCCATGTCCGTGGCCCAACGTGTCTCAGAGGAAATGGACGTGAACCTCGGCGAGGAAGTGGGCTATTCAATACGTTTTGAGGACTGTTCTTCGGCCAAGACCCGGCTTAAGTACATGACTGACGGTATGCTGCTGCGTGAAGCTATGTCAGATCCAATGCTAGATCAATATCAAGTTATATTGCTTGATGAGGCGCACGAACGTACATTAGCCACAGATATACTGATGGGTGTGCTAAAAGAGGTTATTCGTCAGCGTAGTGATCTCAAATTGGTGGTCATGTCAGCCACACTTGATGCTGGCAAATTCCAGCAGTACTTTGATAATGCACCACTTATGAATGTGCCTGGTCGAACACATCCCGTGGAAATTTTTTATACCCCCGAACCTGAGAGGGACTATTTGGAGGCAGCAATACGCACAGTTATTCAGATCCATATGTGCGAGGAAATCGAAGGTTCGCTGAAAGGAAATAATTGTCAAAATTTTCTATTCATTTATTATTGATTCTATTTGAACAGGCGACATTCTTATGTTTCTGACCGGCCAGGAGGAAATCGAAGAGGCATGTAAACGCATAAAGCGCGAAATAGACAATCTAGGCTCAGAAATTGGCGAACTGAAGTGCATACCCTTGTACTCGACATTGCCGCCAAGTCAGCAGCAGCGAATATTCGAGCCAGCACCTCCACGGAACGCGAATGGTGCCATCGGGCGCAAAGTTGTTGTCTCGACAAATATAGCAGAAACCTCTCTGACTATTGATGGTGTTGTGTTCGTCATCGATCCGGGCTTTGCCAAGCAGAAGGTATACAATCCGCGTATACGAGTCGAAAGCTTGCTTGTATCTCCCATATCAAAAGCTTCGGCACAGCAGCGTGCAGGTCGTGCAGGGCGTACACGGCCGGGAAAATGCTTCCGTCTCTATACGGAAAAGGCGTTCAAAAACGAAATGCAAGACAACACCTATCCAGAGATTCTACGCTCTAATTTGGGTGAGTCATTAGTTGTAATATGCCCAAAAGTCTAGATAATTAGACGTTTGTGAATTCTTAATTAGGTACTGTGGTCCTGCAGCTGAAGAAGCTGGGCATAGATGATTTGGTACACTTTGACTTCATGGACCCGCCGGCACCAGAGACTCTGATGCGCGCTCTGGAATTACTGAACTACCTGGCTGCTCTCGACGATGATGGAAATCTAACGGATTTGGGCGCCGTTATGTCTGAATTTCCATTGGATCCACAATTGGCCAAGATGCTGATAGCCAGCTGCCAGCACAACTGCTCCAATGAGATACTCTCAATTACGGCCATGCTGTCGGGTGAGGAACTAACTACACGAAAACATTTTTGGTTTCGCGATTAAGTTAAATAGTTAATCTTCTGTGTCAGATAAGACGATATGTTGATTTATTCTGCTTTCCTTTAAACAACATTTAACCTTGATAACCATTGGAAATCAGTTAAAGTTGTTGGCCTTGAAAGTGTGAGCGGAATTTGACAACATATTTGTAGGCTTCTGTAAGGGATAGGTTTTATGACGGGATACCCTTTAAATTGAATAGTAGTTAGTTTTAATACTATGTGGGTTTCTCTAGGTACACCGTACAGCTCGGTGAGGTATCCTTCAGCGGTCGTTCACACAGAAAGTGAAGCCTTTGGTTTGCTGCCATTTGAAGTTAATGCGATTGTGCATTTACTCCTTCCGCCTCTTTCCATGCGAACTCAGACGGACCCGGACTGCCCCCCTTAATAGTAATTTCCTGTGCAAAGAAAAAAGTTTATCAATTTATTTGTTCTTTGCATTCAACACTGAAGTAAAGTTGCACATGCGTTAAATTCGATACGCACATTTGATTGAAATGTGTCACGGCCTTGCTCGAAGATTTGTTCTAGTTTTTCCTATATGGATGCCGTTGTACTTGAACGCACTTGCAACTCACAAATGCAAACAATCTTTGACTCGCATATCTAGATTGCCTACTTGACAAAATGTAAGCACAATC
The DNA here is from genome assembly GCA_020883565.1 of Drosophila pachea. Classification (NCBI taxonomy): domain Eukaryota; kingdom Metazoa; phylum Arthropoda; class Insecta; order Diptera; family Drosophilidae; genus Drosophila; species Drosophila pachea. Next base: position 20,246,663 of record JABVZX010000001.1, read on the forward strand.
TATTTGTTTATGTAAAAAATGTCTTGAATTTGCGCTTAATCGAAAACAAACCAATTCAAACATCAACATCGACAACAACCACTCAACCGCAACCAAAGTGCCACAATGTTTCGTGCGACCCAATGAGGCCAAGAAGGTGGCCGACGAGGCTAAGATGCGCTTCGCCCACATCGATGGGGACCATTTGACGTTGCTCAACGTTTACCACGCCTTCAAGCAGAGTAAGTAAAGCGACACGAAATGAATTCGATTGCATGTAATTTGAGCTGAATTCCAATTTCCAACAGGCAGCGAGGATCCGAATTGGTGCTATGAGAACTTCATCAACTTCCGCTCGTTAAAGAGCGCGGACAATGTACGCCAGCAACTGGCGCGTATCATGGATCGCTTCGATTTGAAGCGCACCAGCACAGAGTTCACCTCGAAGGACTACTATGTCAATATACGCAAGGCTCTTGTTCAAGGCTTCTTCATGCAGGTTGCGCATTTGGAACGTACCGGGCACTATCTGACGATTAAGGATAATCAGAACGTGCAGCTGCATCCGTCAACGTGTCTGGACCACAAGCCCGATTGGGTCATCTACAACGAATTCGTATTGACTACCAAAAACTACATACGCACGGTGACAGACGTAAAGCGTGAGTAATCCGCGTAGTCCACTATATAGATATATTATTATATATATTATATTATATTTATATTAATTTCTTTGTAACTGCAGCTGAATGGTTGCTGAGTCTGGCGCCACAATACTATGATCTGAACAACTTTCCGCAGTGCGAGGCCAAACGACAGCTGGAGTTGCTCCAGCAGCGCATGGAGACAAAGCAATATCAGAAGGGCTTTTGAGCGTCATCGGTGATCGGTGCGACATTTTAATCAACTAGTTTTAAAAATATTTTGAAATCAAATTATAATGCACATTTAAGTAGCTCTCAAGATGAGTTTGCTTAAATGTTCCATTACAATTTGGTCTGGAATAATCACGACATAAAAGAAGATGCTTTCTGTTTCATTGTTTGCTTTAAAATAGTTACACAGGCATCATAAACAACACAGCTAAGAATTCCGTTTAGTGTTAATAAAAAGCAACCTTTTATATAAGTAAAATACTCGTTAAGTATGGATACATCAACCGTTCGTCTTCTGGAATTGGATAAGTATGACCAAATAGGTAGCTATAGCTGATGCGAACTGCGAAATATAGACACTTGCAATTAGCTTATAAGGTATACTCACTGCACTATAAGGTATACTCAACCGATGTAAGAATGGTTCGATTGACCCGGCAGAGTCCGCTGGCCGAGAACTCGGCATCGTCGACGAGCAGCTGCTGCCAAAACTTTTTGGTCTCTTCAACCAGAATGGGCTCGCAGACCCTGCGCTCGATCTCGCAAACGATTTGGATGGTCTTGCGCGCCTCGCGAGCCGCCAGATGGCACGGCTCTACGACCATGAGCAAGCGCAGAAAGTGAAAGATAATCCACAGCACTTGCACCCAGACATAGCCATTGTCCCGCTTATTGAGCATCTCCAGGAACAGAAAATAGGCGGTGGCCACCAGGTGCAGCAGACAGGAAATGAGTATGAACAATACGGCTACGCCATAGAATCTGAATAGAATATGGTAGTTCTGATTGTAGATATAATTCACGACTATATATATATATATATATATTTGTAATTGGAATCACCTCGAGAGTAACCGAACGCATTTGCCCAGCGACTCGTGGTTGTCGGCCATGGCTCTGATGAGCATATTTTTGTTTTTGGCTGCAGTGCGAGACATAAGGATACAGCGACAGAGTGTTTGAGTCGATTCACTTACTGGCAGGCTCGTTGGGAAATGTTTCCGCATTCAACTTGGTCAGGCTGGCATGCAGAGCCATCGGCATCATCGGCTTGAAGCCGATCGACGTAACGGCACTTACTTTGACCAGATTTGGGGGATTTCCAAATGAATTGTCTAAATTGTGAGGGGAAGAATGATGAACTTATGGAATGGATAAATGAATTATAGTCCTACCACCCAGATAGCTCGTTTTGAGCATACGATTGAGGCGCCTGTAGCGCCTACCCAGCCCGTAGGCTGTGTTCGCGAAATTTACTTGTAAGCCGGTCAATATGAAATAGAGGCTGTAGAAGGGTATATACCATTGCACATTGAGCTCTGGGGCAGGAGTAAGAAAATTCGATGAATACTTCAATTCTAGTAAAGCGCATCGCTCACCCGTATCCTCTTCGTTGATGTTCATTTCCTGGGCCATGCGCGACCAGGTGCCCACATCCAGACCTAGAAGTATGCCGATGATAACAAGTGAGATGCTGGCCATTGCGTACGCCCGCAATCGGTCCCTCCTGAAGCTGTTGGGACTGAGGGTGCTATCGATCTGCAGGAGGGAGAACTTTCAATTGCGGAAACCGATGCAATTCGATTGTCTTTACCCTCTCCAGTCGTGTGTTCATCTCTTGCGTGGCGCGCAGTCCAAAGAGGCCACAGTAAACGCCCGATACAATGGCCAGCACAACAACCGATACATCCGAGGCGGTGACCACCTTCGAGGTGGCCGATTTCATCCTGAAAGATGCCCTTTTGATGTGTTGCATTTTATTCAATATTAGATTCATACAAGTCTTTGAATTGAACATTACATGATCACACACTGATGGATGGAAACTCAAGCAGAAATTAATCGAGAGATCGTTTCTGTGAGAATTGTTTCTTAAGGAACACACACACAAATGGAGTTGGTAAATATCTCGGTAAGCTGCTAAAGTGTAAGAGGGATGGCGATAAGTGCTTACTACATAAATTGCCTGCAAGTGAAGAGCGATGGTGCGGGTTCGAATCCCAGCTCTGATTGGACCATAATTTTAAAAAGGTAATAAAAACCTTGAAAATATTATACAAATACATTTTCTGTTATTTATATTAGTAATAAAAAATCCTCTATCATCTGTTGATAAATATAAACGAATATTGCATTACTATCTAATGAGAAATCATAAGAATGTTATACAAATTTCTAAAACCAATCAAACAAATTTATTTGTTAAGCACAAATCAGAAGCTTCCATTCATTCATCTAGAGTATGGAAGAGTTATGCTTAACTTATTGTCGACTCGGAAGCGGATTCCAGCAATGCTTCTTCTTCTCGTACGAGACGGCTAATGGGTCTGAATATGGGGGCTTGTCGTGGCCGGGCAGAGTGTGTCTCTCGAATGAATCGATGAACTGGCCTGGAAGTGGGTTTCGGCAGGGTAAGGGTATGCAGGTTTGCTGTACCCCGGCAAGCATCATGACGCATATCGAAAGCAGCAGCAAAGTAATTATGAACTCAATTCTAATTGGCTTGACTGACTTGTTTGAATCCCAACAATTGCTTGCAGCAGCTTTTATAGCCACACATTGGAAGCTTAAACAATTTTGGCGATTTTTAAAAAAATATTCGTTTATAGCCAATCAATAATATATACATAAATAGAAATGTAATTTGTATTTCAATTAAACACTGTCGAGGCGAATAGTTGTATATTATATTATAATTGTATTTGTTTAAGCTGTAGATTAAATAATAAAAGAATATTATGGATAATTCCTTATGGAATTTTAGGAAAATTGACCAAGTCATTGCTAACGGAAGCCAATATTACACAGGCATTAGCATGTTATGTTGTATAACAGTAGCTCAGTGGCAACGCAGACAATGTTACCCTACTGTTTGGGAAACAATGTTGCCAAAATGATCTCGACTTTTAAGAGGTTCCACGCATTTGGAAATCATGTGCCCCTTTTAAGTGTATGAATACAATATTTTAGTAAATGTTGCAATTAAGAAAAAAACTTGGAAGACAGATTTACTGAAACGCTAACGGTAGTCACACATTCACATATTACTGGAATTTTCCCAGACTTGATGAATTGGTGTATTTCTTTTTCGAAACAGCCTTTAAAATATTTAGCTGAGTAACTCTGAGTTAGTTGAATATAACATCAGCTGCGCATGCTATGGATTAATTTTTGACATATCAACCTCATTGTATAAGTATAATTACTTGTATGTCCGCATATATAATCCCCGCCAAGTTATGTCATTGATAAGATCTCGTGTGTGGGTCAAGCTTGACGCTCATCCCAAATGTAAGACTCCCAGAATCCGAAAAATAATTCAACCTTTGCTATACGAACAATCTTAAGGTAATTGATCAGCATAAATAAAACATTGTCAATCAGGGGAAAATCAATTTCACAATCGCTGGCCCGACATGATAAGCCGCCTTATCTGCTGAGACCCGTCTACCGGATTGTGTCAGAGGCATTGCCGGGCACGACAAGCCCTCCTATTTACCGGCTCCTACGGGCGGTATCGCCAGCAGCTGCTCCCGAGTAGGCACTGAATATGAATGTCCCATTATTGAACATGTGGAATCTGCTAATATTGCACATTCTTTCGAAAAAAAAAAACTAGAAAAATTTCCACTCATAAAATAAAATATTTTATAAATAGATCTTGAGTCAGATGTAAAATGAACACACCAGAGATACTTTTTATGGACTTTTTATGACTTACCGAACTGGTATCTTAGAGTTCGCGTCAAAGAGAAGTCCGCGATAGGTGAGAGAAACTAGTATCCAAAATAGGATGTTACTTGGTCTCAGACCAATGATGATTCATTAGATGAGCTCTACCTACCCATGATCACGCACAGGCTAACCGAATATATCGTAAAGATCCAGCTGCGGGTTATTTGAAGGTGACCTTTAGTGTTCCGCTTCGCGGAATATGGCGCCAGGGCAAGAATCTTGCTGACATAAAAGATGCCAATGCTGGTCTGAGAAATTTCCATGGCCTTTCAAGCGATTGCGACAAGCTGCCGATTAGAACTGTTGGCCAATTGCCAGGTAGATCCAGGGCAAACTACGGCTTTTGAACGCTCATTTGACACTGAACAAATAATACGCTCCTGTGTTTGACTATTATTAGTCTGGACAGCCTAGCTGAAAACTGCAAAAGGCCCACCCTGCACGACGCGTGCCGCAAGTGGCGCCGGATTGTTTACAATAGCTTTGTCCTGTTCCTGCTGTAAATAATAATTAGAGTGCAGCAATGTCAATCAATTAAGGACATGCGCCAGTCAATTACACTCATCGAGCTTATGAATGAAAACCGTTGACACGCCATTTTGCAAATAACGTTTTTGATTCTGTTCATAAGGACTTTCTGCGAATATCCACTTTAATGCTTACGGAAATAAAAAAATATAAAAGGAAAGAAATGCTGGTCAGTTTCTAGTTGGGCACAGAATACGCGTTGAAAATTTCGATCCAGTAGCCATCAGGATCTTTAATGAATGCCAATCCCTTCATGCGGCCGTCATTGGGTTTCTTCACGAACTCCACACCAAGTTCCTCGAAGCTGTTGAAATATATATGTATGTATAGTTAAAAAGTATATTGCGATTGATTAGTTGTCTACCAACCGTTTACAGGCCGCATAAACATCCGGCACCATCAGTCCGATGTGGCCAAAGCCGCGCGGGTCGCTGTTGCCGTTGTGATAAGTTTGATCAGGATCGCTTTCAGTGCCCCAGTTGCTATAATTAGTTTATATAGTTAAGTTCTTACATGATAGTACACGAACATCTAACAACATACTGAGTCAATTCAATAGTGGCCTTGCGGCTCATTGCCCAACTTCGGCGCTCCTTGGGATCTTTGGGTATATCGGCTGGATTCTCATAACTAAGTATAAATATATCATATAATATATCATATTCTTCTTCAATGACTTATGATGCAAGAAAGAGTAATGGAGTGTAATTGTATATAGCTTACCCCATGAAATACAAGGAAAACTTTGCCTCTGGAAAATCCAATTTCACCAGCAAGGTCATACCTAATACACCCGTGTAGAAGGGCAGGGACTTGCGTGGATCCTTGATACGGTACATGGTCTGCTGGAACAGGAAATCCTGCCGAAATTTGTTTCCGGGTTTTATTACTAAGTTGTGAATACTAAATTTATTCCCATTAAACTACCTTTGTAGAAACATCCTGTTTTTGGCAAAGCTCATCGGCTTCTGCATTGGTTAATCCAGTGACATCACCCATTTTCCTCTCTTGCGGCACTCACTGGTCGTTCCCGTCAAATCGGCAAATATCTACTAATTCCAAAGAACACGTTGCTTGCCAAAACTCATATCAGCTGTTCCCTTTAAACAGCTGATTGCTCAGCAGGGTGGTATAAGTATACTTCAAAACCATTATTATTATTTGAACAAAATTGTACATAAGCAGAGTGTAAGTTTCCTCTACTATTCAATATATTGATGTTCTACGATTGCATCAAATATATATATTGATAATTGCATGAACTAGGAAGGCAAAAGGAAACCTATTTAATTCATAGAATGACTAGTCATTGTTAAAGTTTTTGTATATTTTGAGTTTACACCTAACCATGTTGTAACAATACACATTTGAAACCAATTTCGTCATTACACAGCAGGCGGCGAGGTTACATGTAATATCGATATAATGAAGTACTATCGATAAGCTTTGTTTGCTAGTACTATAATAGTTTCGATTTTACACGCTAGCCCAAGTGTTGAAAAATCTTTTAAAGTATAATTTAAACGTCAAACGGTTTATAAATCAAATTCAATAAGTTTATTAAAATTATGACTTATCGTATATCACACGGTACCAGAAGCTCTGAGTTGAACGCTTTGGAGTTGAAAGACATCATCCAAAAGTTGTCGAGCAACAAATCACCTTTGGCTGGCGTTAATATTTCTGAAAAAAGTCTTACACATTTGTGCTTAGCGGCTCGGACCCTCTTTCTGAGTCAACCAATGCTACTGGAGCTAAATCCGCCGTTAAAGATTTGTGGCGACATTCATGGACAGTATGAAGATTTGTTGCGCATCTTCAAAGCGTGCGGCTTTCCCCCGCTGTCCAACTATCTGTTTCTTGGTGACTATGTGGATCGGGGACGACAGTCAATTGAGACGCTGACTTTGTTGCTCGCCTATAAAGTTCAGTATCCTTTATCATTTTTTCTTCTTCGTGGCAATCACGAGTCGGCTGAAGTTAATCGCATATATGGATTCTTTGACGAATGCAAACGGCGATACAGCGTCAAGCTTTGGCAGAGCTTTGTGGACTGCTACAATTGCATGCCTGTTGCTGCTATCGTTGGGAATAAAGTGTTCTGCTGCCACGGCGGGCTCAGTCCTGAATTAAATGATCTGGAATCCATACGTCAAATACCGAGACCAATTGAAGTGCCACCTACCGGCTTATTGTGTGATCTTCTATGGTCAGATCCCGACACGAATATCGAAGGATGGGGTCAAAACGACCGAGGCGTTAGCTATACTTTTGGCCCCAATGTTGTGACCTCGTTCCTTGACACGCACGGCTTCAACTTGATGGTGCGTGCACATCAGGTGGTCGAGGATGGCTACGAGTTCTTTGCCGGCCGCCGGTTAGTGACCATCTTCTCGGCGCCCAACTACTGCAATATGTTTGACAATTCTGCTGCGGTAATGATTATAGATGCGGCTCTAGTATGCCGTTTCGTTATACTTAAGCCGAAGCTGACAGGTCCAATGAGAACTAACCGATTCTCAGATTCAATGCAAAATGTATGAATTATAAAAAGTACGCGTACTGGTCAATTGTATACATAATTCGTTCACTTTATTTAATTATAACCGGCATCTGGAATTGCCTAACTGCGACTCACTCCCAAATCATTCATCTATTTACATGGTAAAGGCATTTTCAAGGGAATTTTCTCGTCTCTGTATCTGATTTCGGCTCTCTTAACTATTTACATAAGGTTGCATTCGTCTCATTGTATTGATTTGTTTCTTGGTGTTTCTTCATTAAAACTAGTTCAACTGATACTGATCCATCCGAGTTATTCGGCTAAGGTATCGTATTATCATTATCTCGTATGTGGTATGCTCGTGTAAATGTATATATATATATATATATATTGTAAGAATGCGTGTTTGTGTGTGTGTGTATATAATATTAGAATATATAGCGTACATTAGCTTATCAATTAAACTACTTGCTTGATTCTCATTTTAATAGTATTTCCCTCTCTTCTATAAATAATTTTTAATTAGTTCTATGCTTGTGCTTATGATTATCAGAATTGGTTTTCTTCATCTTGCTGTTGTTGTTCTTGTTCAACTTTTTTTCTTCTTATTGTTGTTGCTGTTACTCAGTATTTGTTGCCCCAAAAATAATTTATTAACGAAATATCGATGGCATCGAAATGAAACAACAGACATTACATTGACATCACATATTAAATGTAATTCTTAAAAAAATAAATCTATTCTCTCTATGTAGACGTTTCGGCTGTTGGTCGTTTCTCATCTGGATGGTACTTTACAAAATGCGTATTCTTATATAGTTTCTTTTTGATTATGAATTTTTTCACATAACTTTTTTTTTTCATTTTCATTTTCGTGTCATTAATGGAAAACAAAGTGCTATTAGTGTGTAAATGTTAACATAATAATAATCTCTCTTTCGTGGACATTTCATTTCATTTCGCTATTGGAAGGAGTCGAACTCTATGTCTTATTGCACCTCGAATTTAAAAATCGACCGCTCAAATGTTGTACATAAATCGGGAATATGAAGCAATAAAATTGGATGAGAGAGACAGTACTTTTAATGCATGTTTATTTTCCCACCTCAGGGGTTTTTTTCTTTTTTTTTTTTTTTGCTCTAAACTTAATTGCAAGCACATAACAAAATTATAATAATAGTAATTACAAATTAATTAAAAAATTACAAATAAATTCAAATAAAACATGAGCTAAGAACTTAGATGTCTTCATACCGCATTTTAGTTAACGGGAACTAATTAAAAGTTTCTAGAAATTAATTCCTAAATACTTGTAATATCGGCTAACAATTTAATGCAAATTATACATAACTATTTTATTGCGTAACAATGACAAAAGAATTCGCGCATTAAATAAACTTGACTAAAACGAGCGAAACGAGGCATAAAAAAATAAAATAAAATAAAAAAAAAAAAAACAAAAAGTATTTATATCCAAGTAATTTACATTTATCTGTTCTTCTCATTCTCTCTTCTTACAATCTTTCATTTCTGTTGTCTGTCTCTTTTGGTGTTTTTGTTTGTCAAAATGTGTTAAATCTAAATGTTAGCTGAATTCGCTTAGACTAAAATGCGTAATTAATGGCAAAAATCCGCTCTGGTCATTTCTCGTTATCCCCTCTCTCACATGTACCGCTGCATATATATATTTATATACATACAAGTACAATGATATATATGCATGACTGCATTAGAAACTAAACATTTTGTCGCCTGTAAGTAAACCTATATAAACATTGCGCGCATTCTACCGAACTGCCGATTTTCACATAACCTTCTCGTTTTAGTTTTAGATTTAAAATTAATTTACATTGAAATATTGGCAAAAGTACGTTTAAGCATTACAATTATGGTTACGTTGTGTTTGTGTTTCGTTTCTCTTCTCTTCTCTTGCTTCCAATGTTCGCCAGCACATTTGTAAGTTGTAAAAAAATTTTAAAAATTATTTAGTATATTACT
>JABVZX010000001.1:20296696-20312783 GCA_020883565.1 Drosophila pachea
TTGCGACTCGTTCGTTGATTCGCCGCCAGCAGACTCCGCAACTGCCGCCGCAGTTGGTGGTTGGCAACCTACAGACTCCCCCGTTGTCATGGGTGGCGGAGACACACGTGTCTGGCTGGGACGGCGTCTCTGATTGAGGCTGAGTATCCAGTTACATAATATTTTGACTTCTCTTATCTTGTGCGCCGCATTGCAGATAATTTAATTAACGGCCATAAATTGCACAATATTTATATACAATTCTTAACGGCCGAGTGCAGTTCATTTCAATTTGTGGGGGATTCTTTCAGTGAGCTTTCGTGATCTAGGCTGACATAGACATGTATAGATGGTATAGCTGCTTAGCTAGAATGCACCCAAGCATTCTATTCATAATCCTTCTACATCACCTGGAACGAAATGGAAACAGAACAGGCACCTATTCAACACACCCATCGCATCGAATACCTGCCAAACGTCACCTTTTAAGGTACTCCGAGCTGCGTCCACGAAGGTGACAATATAAGGGGATTACAATTAAATGATGTTCACCATAAAGAGTACATCAATGGACAATGGAATTCAAAGAGCATTCTGAATCTTTACAAAGCAGATTAGTGCCCACAGATGTGAGTGTGTGAGCGTGTGTGTGTGGATGTGTGCGCACACTCCTATTCTTAACAACTCCTAATCTGTCAGCGACTGTCAAAATCCAACTGCAGACACAAATGCCCAGATTTATAGCTCCAAGTGGAGACTTGGTGAGAATATTTATGTCACAAATACAAACACAAATACAAATACCAATACACATACGAATACAAATACAAATACAAATACAAATACAAATAGAACGATTGCAAAACATGAGGTGGTATCATTTACGGCCTCGCCTGGCGGTCTGGGTTCTGCTGGGCTTTCTGAGGTGCTCATCGGACGATTCTCCGCTGCTGTCCGATGACGAAGCCGGCTTTTTAGCGCGGTTAGTTTTTCTCTGTGTGACGGGCGCTTCGTCGCTTTCGGAGCTCATCTCTTCGGAACTAATATCGCTATCGTCATCCCGAATAAAACCCCGTCCGCGTCCTTTAGTGGTGTTGGCTGTTGCCCTCTTAGGGCCTCCGCGATTGCGTTGCGTCTTATTCGCCGGTTTGCTACCTTTGACGGTCTTCTGGGCTACCCTGGTCTCATTGGAACCCTTTTCGTGCTGTGTACTAGTTCCCTGTTCGGCGACTTGCAGGCACTCGTTAAGTCGAGTCTCAAACTCCGTGATGACCGCCTTCAGTTCCGGCTTGGCCAGCTTCGAAGTATTGCTTATGATCAGCTTAAAGGATTGATACACCTCGTCCACCTGCACCTTGTCCCGGAAGTGCTGAACGTTGTCAATCAACTTCTTCAGGGCCCTCTCATTGTAAGTAAGCAGGCTCAAGCAGTAGGCAATGTCGCGCCACTGCCGTTCGATGCGTGTAACCGGGAAGCGCAAGCACAACTTTTCCACAAGCGTCTCGATTTGCCGATCCTTCTGAATGAGTCCGAGTATATAGCGCATTATGGTGCGGTATTTATCCTCCTCTAGATGGAGATTGGTGTCTCCTAACTTTGAGATTATGTCTGGCAAAACGTTGTACAGAATATTCGACTTATTAGCTATCTCTTTGAAGAATTGTTGCGTTATATTCTTAATCTCATCGCTTTCGTCCACAATGCACAGAGCCAGATCAGCTATTTGCCCTTTCACACGTATCATCTCGTGAAGAATTAGATGCGATAGCATCTTCACAGCGGTCAGGCGCAGTTCGGTATCCTCTTCATGTAGCTGGGCATAAAAGTGGCCTGTCCAAGGTTCGATGATGTTTGGGAAACGAAAGGTAAGATCGGACAAGCCCACAACCGTGTTACATTTGATCTTCAAGTTCTTTGTCATATTTAGGATGTTCATCAAGAAGGGCATGTTCGACTCGCAGAACTTGGACGAAACTGTCATCAGTCGTGCCAGCGTAAGGGTAGCCGCTTGCTGTAGCTTTGGGTCCCGATACTCTCCGGGCCGCTTGCATATTTCAATTATAATTGGATATATTTTCGACATTAAAGCATTCGGTTCATAGAGCAGCATATCCTCGCAAATGGCATTGATCTCCTCGGCGATGTTATCCTCGGCCGTGGCACCCACCAAATCGTCATCTGGCTCCTGCTGCGGCTCAGCTGCAACGCCAGATAGCCGTTTTCGCACCTCCATCGCGGAGACATTAATAGTTTGTCGACGGGCTGTGTTAATAGCATCTTTTTTGTTCTTTTTTTCCTCCAGAGCTGTCAGCTCCTCGCGGAGTTTCATATTGTTGTAGACATCCATATCCAGGAATATCATTTCCTTTATGGTCATGAAGCCCACACAAAAGAGGAACCTGGACACCAAATAGACCGGCATTTGCACCGGTTGATCCTCAATGGTCTTAGTAGTCTGTGTCAAGGGCAGCGCCTGCGAGTACGGAATGTCTGTAGTCTGAGTTGGCGGCAGTTCGTCGGGGACCGTTGTCACCAACCAATGATCATTGAAACGTCCAATCAGCTCACTCACAATATTCTGGGCCAGTATATCCGGCGCCTGACACATGCGATAATAGTACTCAAACACGCTCATTGCCATAGCATCAAAGTCCGGCAATCGCGGATGAAAGAAAAACCCAAGAAACAGGCTCGTAATCTGCTGCACAAACTTGGCATCGTTCGCACAGCGTTTATAGTACTTGCTATTGTTGTTGGCATCGATACTATTGAGCAGCAGCTGTAGACAGCTGGTGAAAATGCGTGGATCCTCTCTAACGCGCTCTCCTGTCGCTATATCCTCAATGATGGCACGATTGGCCGACGCAATCGTTGATTTCGCTTGAGAGGCCATAATGAGTAGTTGTAGAGCAAGCCGCGCCTCGTCTTTCGTGGTGCCCTCCAATTTGAGCGTGAAACGTTCGTACAGCACCTGAATGATGAGCGCATCAATATCTTCGCTAGCTACCCACTCACACATCAGAGCTTCCATTGCCGTGTAATGTCCATACTCGATTTCGGACAGAAATTTCGACAGATTCTGCACTACCTTCAGAGCATGGGCACGCTCTGTCTTGTCTGTGCTAAAGAGCACTTGTCGATACGCCTGGGACACAGCATCCCGTTTCTCCTTATCCGACGACCACACCAAGTGTAGCATTCGCTGCATTCCCGTCTGAGTGCCGTGTATGCCAAACAGATATCCAGTTGTAAAAAGATTCACAGCCTCGATTACGTCCGTGTTTGTCTTCGAGAGTAGCATTTCAAGCATTTTCGGCATGGCTGCTGTTACCACATGTGAAAACTCGATGCTATCCTTGAGAAACTCGACTGTTTTAATTTGCTTCTGCATTGCCTCGCTCTGAAAGAAAAATTGTAATAAATAAGACTGAACAATGAAATCAATATGACCCAATACATACGCTATCCTTGCAACCATGAGCGAGGCTAAGAAACGTTTTAATTAAGACCATGTAATACAAACAACGCTCCTCAGGCTTTAATAATTCGCTAAACAGAAAAAAATCAACATATTCTAGATTTATTAACATTAAGTTAAGAAAAAAAAAAATTAATTTCTCACCTAACAGCCTGATTGCCAGCAACAAAATCTGCCTTTCGCACAAGCACTATGACCTCCTTGTAGTTCTTTTCCAGTAGAAGCGGCAAAATCTTCTGCACCAGCTGATCGTACTCCTCTTCCTTGTCAAACTGAAGATCTGGAACTAATCAATTTGGATTTGCGTTTGAAATTACACTGCTTCGTTGGCTGCAAAGTATACTTACACAAACGCAGATTCTCCTCAATAATAGGCAACAACTCTGGTGTTATGGAATCCCATTCCTCGTCGAGTTTTTTTAGTTGGTTCCGTTCATTAGCAATAACTTCGTCGAATTCCTCCATCACCTCAACTTCCTTCTCGTATTTCTTCATTAATTGTTCAAGTGTTAGATTTCCCGAATAAGGATTATTTTCCAGAAATACTTTTATTAACTGTATGGCCGACTTTCGCACCAAGGAGCTTTTGTCTTCGAGACGGCAGACCGCTTCGCGTAGTACTTTAATCAAAAAACTAAGCGGTATTGCATGCTGCTCCTTCAGATGAAGCCAAATATGCAAAACTTTAGATCTCACGTGAGCCGATACATCATTAACATGATTCAGCAAATGATCAAGAAACTCGTTGCGTGCTTCTTTCATATCATCATCGAGGCCCTCCGACGTTAATTCACCAACAATAGCATCCCCCATAATCTGAAGAACGCAATTGCGTAGCAGATGCGATTGGCAGTCTAGCATTTCGTCGCCCAGTTCCGAAAGATGTGGGATTATCATCTTGGGCGCAATGCCTGAGAACTCGGCAAGAAAATTAGAGAAGTTCTTCGAAACTGCTGTATCCGATGTGTCCTGGGTGAGAGCTTCCACAACATCTTTCATAAGTATAGAAAAGACTGTAGAAATTCCATATTCCTCATGCAACAACAAAATGCCATTTGCCACGGCTGTGGCAGCATGCTCTGTACTTCGCAAAATTTGCAGTATGCGAGCCGGAAATGTTATAGCATGATTATATCGCTTGATGGCCGTACCAAAGATTTGAAAAACGGTGTTAATGATATGTCGGTTATCCGACCGCGGTGGGACCAATTCCAATGTTCGATAGCAAATGTCACATAACATTCTACAACGATATTGTAAAGATTAACTGATTGTTAAGAACAGTGGTCATTATGCTTTTCTTACGTTACGAAGTTTTCTTCGGCAACATGTGAGCTCCATAATTTCTCTAACGGACACTGTAGAATATTATAAAGCTGTACAAGAAACTTGCCTCGCTTTACATCCCAGTCAGGATATTGTTCAAGCACTTCACTTTGCTTTCCGCGTTTTTTCTGCTGGTTCAGCTGCTGATCTCTCATGATATGCTGCACAGCGACGTCAATACGCTTCACTACGTTAACAAATAAATACATAGTCATTTTTGTAAGATTTAAATAGCGCACACGATCAACGGAGGATGGCGGCTCAGCTTTGCTCAGAAGGGGCAAGAGCAACTCGCCCATTCTGTCTACAGTGATGTACAATAGGTCAAAGGATCGCATTAAATTGCGTATGGCAGCGGCATCATTTGTAGACGTTTCGATAATCGAGTAATACGTGTCAAAGTGTTCGAAAATATAGAATGGATCACGTTGATGCACTTTATTTTTACAAGCTGCAATCGAAGGGATAAACGTTAGTATTTGATTTACTGTACTGATTGTGTTTGAAATACAGGCGCGCTGCAGCGCGCACAAAACGTAACCGTCCTCTTACCTATTAATTGCTCTGGTATTTCTGCGGCAGTATATATCTGCTGTACATAATACTGATCTCCTCGCGAATTAAGTAAGTCATTGTTTTTTAGTGGCAATATAAACTGGAAATCGTGTGATTCTTCCATTTTAAAACCGTTTTCTTGTAAAGGGACGCTTATTTTTGCAATTATTAGAGATGGACATTACTTCAAACTGTGTACAGTCTGGCAACGCCATTTAACGATTACAACAGAATCAAACAAACATCTGATTTAGTTATCGAAACTAGGATAGACGGCGCACGTTGTGGACTTTAATTGAATAGTAAATAATAAAAAAGGCGATCATGCAAACTGAGAAAAATGGGAAACGGAAAAGGCCGAAGAAGAAACAAAATCGTTTTTTGCGTAATGCTAAAGGTTTTGGTAAACAAGGTGTTTTTGGACGTGGTACACACATCGATAATGAACAATTCAGTTATTACATTAACATCTTGGATGCGATGAAGGTTGATTCGGAAGATGTGGAGGAGCGCGGTATGTAGATGTTGTTTGTATCTTAGCCCCAATCAACAATCAATTCTTCATTCAATAGTCATCATGGCCAATAATGTGTTCGAACAGACAATCGACCAAGAAATACATTTAGCTTCGAATCAAGTTGTCTCAAAAGTGCTGGAGTCTCTAGTTGGATTTGTGGACGGTCCACAATTGGAGCGCTTCTTTACAAAATTTGGTGATAGTCTCCGTCCTATGTGTTCTGATCAGTTTGCATCCCATGTACTCCAAAAAATGGTGGAAATTGCATTTCTGCGAGGAGTGGGACAGAATGCTCTCCAAACGTCTGAAGAAGATGACTGCAAGTCAGCAAAACGAGCTAAGCCTGATGCAGCTCAGGTGGAGAAATATAATCTGGAGACCGAGTTTAGCTCTGATCATCGTGAACAGTGCCGCCAATTCGTAGTACGCATTTCAAAATTTATGCTTAATAATCTCGAGGACTTTGTATGGGACTCCTGTGCGACACACATCATGAGAACCTCCATTCTCTGTCTAGTTGGTATCCACGTGCCGAAAATTGCGTTCGAAAAAGGTGGCACGGAAATCGCAAAACATCAAAAACTCTACTCAGTACCCGAAGAATGGCAAGAAATTTTGAAAGAGTTCCCACAGCGCCTTGAAATGTGGCCACAATTTTTGGACTTTCCCTACGATGAGCATTCCTCTGCCCTATTAGGTGTTATATGCCTAGCGCTGAAAGTGGTCGATAAGAACATGCTTAAACATTTTGGAAAGAAAATATTGATGCAGAGTCTTCTCAAACCAAACGATGACAACAGTGCTGAGGATGAAAATCACACGAAGGATATGAAAATTGAGTTAAATGGCGATGACGATGAGTCTGAAAAGACTCCGGCCACATCGACTGAAGAAGCCAAAGCTGAACCTGAAGTAGTACTACCAAAAGTCTTCCATTACCACTGCGCAGTTATATTACTTGAGACTCTGTTGACTGTGGCTGGACCTAAGCTACGGACTCAGCTTTATGCTATGCTTTTTAGAGGGCGTATCTCCCATCTCGCTCAGCAGCAGCAAACTAATTTCGCCGTACAGCGTTTGCTGCAGCATTTCAATGAAGTTTCGGACTTTGGGGCTATCTTTAATGAGTTGTACCCTCATATCGACAAACTGTTAAAAACTGGAATGACGGGTGTAGTGTCGGCACTGAGCGCTGCCTGCTTACGCCTGGGTTCCAAGCAAGCACAGATGGTTACCGCACTTCAAACTGCTCTCCAGGTTGCAGGCGATAAAGAGAAAGCCAATATGTTCTTCAGCTGTCTTATTAAACTTAAGCCCCATGATATTGTGGTCAACGATCAGTCGAGCTTTGTGCATCTACACGGATCGCTGATAGTACAGCATCTGCTTCAGTACAATAAGCCCATCTTTTTAGTGAATTGCATTCTCGAATCGCCGCCTGTGAAGCTGGCTCAAGTATTGAACACACCGAATGGCTCGCATATAGTCGACGCTTTCATGCAGAGTAAATATATAGGTGAAAAATCAAGAGAACGGCTTATACGTCAGCTGGAAGGATTTTATGTGGACCTAAGTATGAATCGACACGGTTCCCGCGTGCTGGAGCAATGCTTCAAGGCCGCACAAGAAGCGCAGAAGATGCGCATTGCGAAGGAGCTCTGCTCCAAGCTAAATATGATAAAAAGTTCCCAATATGGTAAAATCATATGCTCCATATATCGCTTGGAAACCGTCAAGCTGTCGCCTAGCCAGTGGCAGGCCAGCCTGGGAGAGCAGATCAAGCAAGGGGAGAAGCCAACGAAAAAACGAACGGCAACTGATCTATTCAAGGAGATACTTACCTAGCGTGTAGGATCGGCGCTTAGTGTAAATATATTGCAGCAAATGTAGACACAGATTGAGGTTTACCTATATACTATATTCAGTATATACCCAATAAATATGTTTTATATGTGATAAGGCTTGGTTTCATTAAGAATTAGAAAACAATCACTGAATATATTATATAAGGATATGCCATATATATTACAGCTGGTTATCAACGAGGCTTATCAGCTGAGAGGCAGTTCAGTGTTCAATCAGCTGATAACTAGCTCAGTCGTAAATTAGCTTCCAACGAGAGAACAATTAGTAATGCAACTGTGGCTGCTGCTCTCCTTGATTGCTGCTGTATTCGCCTTTGGCGACGAGGCGATTTTCGAGGACGAAGACATTTACAACCAGGCGTTGCCTCCTGTGGAGCACACGGGCATTACGGTGCCCGGGACCAAGTGGTGTGGGCCGGGAAATACAGCATCCAGCTATGAGGATTTGGGCCGAGAGCGGGAGACGGACAAATGCTGTCGAGCTCACGATCATTGCGATGAGATAATGGAATCGCATAGGTCCATTCACGGATTGCCCAACAACACGGACTGGTTTCCCATGTAAGTTGGAAAATCAATAAGGCCCCGAACAATGAGAGACATTTTGTCGCATTTCTCAGACTGAAGTGCAGCTGCGAGCAGCAGTTTATCAACTGCCTGCAGGCCGTTAACACCGTGACAGCTAACACCATGGGCCGAGTCTACTATGCCACGCGCCACAGGTGCTTCGCTCTGGGGTACCCCACAACCGGATGCAAGGAGTACCAGCTGGGCGCCATACGCCGGCGCTGTATTCGATACAACGTGAACAAGCGTGCGGCTAAGGTGTGGCAATTTTACGACATGCCTTTCTACACGATGGCCGCGGCCTCAACACCTTGACACTCAGACCTCTAAACAAAACAGATTTTACAAAGACTCGCATGTAATTACATAATTATACCGTAGAACCACCGAGTTGTTAATGCTAATCGATGCTGCTACTGCTCCTCGCTGGGATGAGTATAGAATGGCATATCATAGAACTGCCAGCGCCCGGGCTGCCGGACATCCTCGTCGTAGCTCAAGCAACGCTTCAT
The DNA here is from genome assembly GCA_020883565.1 of Drosophila pachea. NCBI lineage: Eukaryota > Metazoa > Arthropoda > Insecta > Diptera > Drosophilidae > Drosophila > Drosophila pachea. The sequence goes on from JABVZX010000001.1 coordinate 20,305,496, forward strand.
GAAGAGGTCCAATTGATGTTCCCGGCACGATCTGATGGGCGGTCCATACGCAAAGCACACTTTCCTCGTACTGAAGTATATGCGACCCAACGCAGCTGACTCTATATTACGCAGCGCGCTGAGGCACTGGCGAAAAGCCGACTCGCACTCACAGGAGAAACTGTGGAAAACCGTCGACTAATTATCTTGCATGTCCATTATTTTCAGGCACTCACATGGGAAATAGGTCAACATTTGTCAGTCCGTGCAACTGTGAATAGGGCAAAATTTTTCCCTCGCAGTGATCATGCGCCCGACAACACATGTCCAATTCCATTTCAGTGCCCAGATCATCGTACCCGTCAGCTGTATTCCCTGGGCCACACCACTTCGTTCCCGGTACTGTTATGCCGGCGCCATGTGCGCTAGCTAACACGGCCATGAAGACAACAATTAAAAATCGCATGCCCATGATCTATTCAAGCTTAAAACTTATACTAAATAGGAATTCACCGAGCAATCCAAGCTGTCCGAATTTTTATTGAAAACATAAACCCGTCTCGGGTCTCGCCAAAGTTCACATTGGTTATCTGTGACGCCGTTTGAATACTGATTGCGCTCAATGGCCACAGTAGATGAGTTTTATTGAACTATCAATAATTTGTTCGTATAATATATATTAATGCTTTAGACATTTGCATCGGCATCATCATGGCCAAGCCCATGTTGGGGTCATTATTTAAATAGCCGGTGTTAGTCATTCTTCGTCAATTCTACATTAAGTGGATCTCATTTCATATATGTACAACTACATACATGCTTATAAACATCCGCATATCTAGACTTCGCTTTTCTGTCTATTCTGCATAACCTGCCGAAGCTGTGGAAAGGTACTTTTCGTCTGTGGCGGGTGCAGACGGGCACACAACGTTGTGAAGGGTTCATAAAGGGAGGGGCGCTCCATAACGTTGACAGTGTAGTGCTTGATGCCTTCTCTTTGGCACCAATTATTCGCGCGGTCCATTATTGACTCAACGGAAATAGGCGTAGCTGGTGGCGTATCTTTTTTGCTCCGTGCGCGAACGTTTGCCAATACGATAACAGGAACTCCCTTTTTTTCTTTGTGCTTGTCTATATCGGCCTTAATGTCCGCCAACATATCTAAACTGCGAGGATCAGTAGGATCGTAAACAAGCACAAACGCATCGGGGAATTGTAAATAGTGACGCGGCAGTTGGGCTGCCTGCTCGCCCTGTAATCCAGCTGTGTCATAGATTCGCAACGTTTCTCTAGCGCCACCACGTCCTGTGTCCACACTAGCTACATAGATATCCTCGATTGTTGGATGTAATTCCTAAAAGTAATTTTTGTTTTGTTTATATGGAATATATAATCAATCGTATTATTGCAATGTATAGTCCACTTACTGTTTCTGTGTTTATATTTCCGTACACTAATTGCTCGATGAGTGCCGTTTTCCCAACATTTTTCATTCCACATACCAATACCTTGCCAACTTTCCCAATTTTTGCATTAAGCATTATAATAAATTAATAATAATGGAAAAATGTAAACAAATGAGGTGTATACGACTTTCACATGCGTCGAGCGTTGCCACCTTTCTCAATAAAACCACTGGGTGCATATCGATAAGTATCTTATCGATGTAGATAAATACATAATATATACCGCCAAATTGAAATATTTTGTATATATAAATGAAACCCATTTGTGTTATTAAAAAACTTTTTCTTTTCAAATCACTTAAGTGTAATATATTTTTGATCATCTTTTATTTCTACAGTTTAATACTATGAAATAATATTTTAATATTCATTGCATTGCTATGAAATTGCCATCTTTTATGTTCTTTTCTGATTTAAATCTACATTTCAACTTTGTTCTTACATATAATTCGTGGGGTTACTATGACCACCTTAATTGATATCTTAATTTCCTTAAATGAATACGTGTCTTAAATACAAAATCCCAAATGGGACTGCTTATTCCATAGCCCATATTTTGATGGGCAAAATGATGCTGGTAGTGATATCTTTTCATATTATATAAATGATGACCAGCTGATGGGTTTCCATAATGCAAATAATAATGTATCATATCATAACATAAATATCCAATTAGAGCACCCGAAAGTATCAAACGAGGATGGTGATTTTGTAGAATAAAGCTCAATGGTGTGTATATAATGACAGCAAGTATGACACCGGGCAATGGTGGAAATACGAGGCGCATCGAATCGAAAGGCACTTTGTGGTGCAGTCCGTGTATTAAAAAGTGAAACGTGCAAACCCATGGACTGCTTTCACTAGTCAGCTTTATGTGAAATACCCATCGGTGCAATGTATATTCTAAAAACGTCCAAAATAGCATCCCAAACAATAGGTGAACAACGACAGTGGCGATCTAATTATAAAGATAAAAATAAAAATTAGCGTAAATAAATTAGGAACGTTTTTCTAACTAACTTCTTTTATGTTGTGTGAATTTGTCTCAAATTCCTGCCATCCGCAAACAATTATAGCCGGGATCCAAAACAGTGGGACGACCCACCAAGCTGTCTTCGTACACATTTCCAAATACCATGGGCCAAATAATCGAAGCGGCCTGTCAACAGGCTTATGTACCCATTCATCATAGTATTTTGTTATTTGTGAAATCTGTGGCAGCATAGCCTTTGACCAGTCGACCAGGTGCTGAAATCATTATATATATTTTTTTTTGCTAAGCAATTAGTAAATTACGTCTAAGGAATATGAGTATATGCATTATCTATTGAATATAAGAATTTTTAAAAATTGATACAATACCCTCACCTCACTGAATTACGATATTTCATTAATTTTGCCCATTTGCTTTAATATTAGTGTAACTCTAGAAAATAAGTAAAATACAAATATCACCATTGTGCAAGGCGTTTTTGGTAACATATAAATGAATAGTTGAATATTTCTTACCATGCAACTTCATTAAAAAAGGACAAAATCAAATAATATCCCGCCCAATGTTGTCTTGCCGATATGTAAACATAAGACGGTAAACGGTATATTGTTTGTAATTCGATTCTATTGTCAAACTATCGATATTTTTAAAAACAATCCAAAGTTGGCGTTCAAAGCAGCTGGCTGGTTTTACTTCAAAGCTGTGATTTGAATAGTTTGGTTGATTTCATTCCGTGTTTGGGAGCTGACAAACACGGATATATAAATACATTAAAAATATTCCCAAACACAAATATACGCTTACGCTACGTGTATAATCCGTGTCCAGCGCCAACATGTCGAACACCTCGGTACGCCCTATTCCAACTTTGCAAGGCATGTTTTCAGTACCGCGTAAGTATTTTCTTTTTACTTAGATCCATGGCAACCACATAGAAATGCATACTTTTTGTAACTATAGGAGTCACACCAGGACGTAATTTCTTAAAGGAGAACAAAAAGAGCCTACGTTCCCTGGAGAAGACTACCACAGAGAAGCTTGCTGCAAAAAAGCCAGTGCGTCCTAAATGGATGCCACCATTACGCCGTACTGCATCTGAGGCACGTGACCCTGATCCGAAACAGTCTCAAACCGGCAGATTGTCTTCACGGCAGGCTGATGACGAGGTTTGTTTGCTGCGTAATAACAATAGTTCACGTTCGCAGCGTAGCCTGAACAAGACACAGCCTGACGCAGCTTTGGAGCTTCCTAAAGCTCCTGCCAAGCCTCAGAATGAGGAGAAAGGTCAGCCAATAGAGTCAAAATCGCAGCCGATAGTCGTATCGCAGCCGATAGTCGTATCGCAGCTGGCTGAGCAACCAGCTAATCTGCCAATCCGCTGTATGTCGTGTAGCAAGGAGAGCTCTGGCACAAGCATTGCAGTACAGACAGATGACATCACGGATGAAATCTTTCTTGCCAACGCACTTAAGAAGTAAGTTCCGATCTGTTTGCATTTTTGGAGAAAAACTCCTAACATAGTTATGTATCAACCTATTCTTTCTTTAGGTGTAACATTGACAGTAAGACTTTGCTAACTGAGGAACGCAAGCTTTGCATCGATTCTGGGCCTGAATACGATGGCGATGAAAACTATAATCAGTACAATGATGATGAGCAGTCCCTCTCAGCACTCTCTGATGAACAAGGAAAATATGGAAATATGAACATCGATGATAAGGAAGAAATGCCCTTGCCTGAGATGGAGGATTTAGTTGGCGATCAGCCTGACGCTGAAGGTCCATTGAGTGCACGCAGCCGCGATACTGTAGCGACAGAGATCTGCAATGTTACAACCAAACCAAAGCGTCGCGAACACAAACTAGGCTGTGAGTATATCAAATGAACGAACATTGCATCTGGTTTGCCAACTATAAAAACGCTTTTACAGCACGCGATGAGTTGCGCTTGCCGCGCTATCTGGAAAAGGAGAAGCGTGAGAAGGCCGAGGCCAGGGAGCGCGCCAATTCACGCGATCCGGACTGTCCACGTGGTCACGTACTGATGAGTGAGCCGGATCGCCTAGCAGCCCTCGCTACGGCCAAGAAGCGTGAGTCTCGGAAAATTGCACATGAATGACATGCATGAAATATAACATTTGTTTTACATTTTCAGGTTTCGAAATGCTTGTTAACGAACTGAATCATATGCCCATGACCGCACAGACTCTACGTGTGCGCGTACGCAAGGCTGAGATCGACAAGGAGTTGACCGTTGTTGAGGACGAGATTCGCATTTACTCGAAGCCAAAGGTTTATGTGAAAATAACGAAATCTCGTAACCTCTAAAACTTATTATCCGCATTCTGTTATTGTTCGCGTAAAACTAAAAAGCATCTCTGCTCATGGAACTCAAAGGTAAAACGCCTTGTAAGCCAACCCAAACCGATTAGATGATCAAACCTAGTCATTTATGTGTTGACAGCACTAATATTTTGTAATGAGCATTCAAAAAAAAAAATAAAAAAAAAATGAACTTACCTCCATGCTCTCATCCAGTTGATTGTTGTTTCTGTCCTCCGCATTCTGCTTGTGGTCTTGCCTTTCTGTCAACTTCTCCGCTTCGCGTTCATGCGTTCTACTTTCCTTCTCGTAGTCTGTCCTGTTCACCGCGTACTCCCGCATCAGGTACATTGCCGCATCGGAATGGGGCGGTGCTTTCATAAACCGAGCTGTCATGTCTGTCTGATTAAGACCCTTGAGGGTGTTCAGTCCACCCGGATGCTTGTGCATAAATCTGGAAATGTCATAGTACTGCTGGCGGTATTTGACAATAAATTCCTTTTCGTCCGCCGCATTGTCGTTGGCCACCATTTTGCTGGACTTTCCACTCCAAACTGCAGCTGCAAATTAGAGCACAAAACAATTATTAGTGTGTGTGTGTGTGTGTGTGTGCATGGCAGAATGCTGTAGCCGATTGCAATCTATTTAATTGAATGCTTCTGACTATGCACCCATGCACAACAGCCGCCGATCATCTATAATTGCAACTGGGACTATACAAACGAGATTTTCTATCTAGCCGGAACCTTTTTCCCAATCCGGACTGCGATCGATTACGAAGCGATCGGCTCGGTTCGGTTCAAGCTAAAGCATGAGAAGTCGATGGTTATGGAACTGCGATAAGGTAAAACATAATATTTGACGGTTAATCGTCTGAACTTGTTGATTTTCATAATTTTCGATTTATCATAGAATTGCTATCAGTTGAGTCCCGTTATGACCAGTCCGATCTACGAAAAAAGTAAATATAGAAAGCAAAGAGCAAACTCTTCGAAATCATAGGAATATGGGAAAGAGCTTGCGCCTTCAAGGCTTGGCCGATTCGCAGAATATTTGAGATTTGATTTGGAATACATTGCGGTGTGAATGTTAAATGAATAAATAATAGCCAAGTGCAATCGCGAGGAGCTCGCTTTGCGGCAAGGATATGCGTTGAGTCCCGCGCTCGCCTAGAACTGGTATAGGAAATTAGCTTATAAGCTAATGGACTCAATTTTCCCAGTAATTGCTGTTAATGGTGCATGTGAAAATTTGCAAGCGGCTGAAAATTTCAATGCAGCCACTGTGCCCATAGAGTGTATGGAAGCGCCGTCCCATGATTGCGGCATGGGGCCCCTCACCCAACGTATTCCTATTGCATTCCTCTGAATATCGAACAGATGTTGCATTCAGCCAGCGCCGAGTGCTCGAAGGCATGCCCGGTATTGACCTCTATTTGCATACGTTTCGCGATGCGCTTTGATATTTGCCCTTGCCGGGCTTTACGTTTATGTCTACGCGCCGATTGGAACGTCTCGCTGAACAAGTTAACTGCTTCATATAGAGCAGGGAGTCATTTTTATTATTATATATACTATGTTCGGTTGGTATTTGCGCTAAGTCAAGCAAACTTGCAACTTATCAGTTACTGCTACAGACCACAGATAGTGCCATGTTAATGCCGCGTCCCGGCCGATGACAGATAGGTGGGCGGGCGGCCAGTTGGCGGCTTCGACGATTGTCGAAGTCCATGGTGAGCCCAAACTAAGCAAACTAAGGCAAGGTGTACCCGCAATGAAAGCGACAATATATTATTACTGCCTGACTCATGCGAATGTCTTCCTTTTCGTAATACTTCATTGCGAACAGGAACTTTCACTCTCACTCTCTGCATATACAAACCATACATGTATGTATATAGCTTATATCTATACAGCCTATTTGCATGCTGCTTATCGCACACACATTCCTCTTTGTCGGATTTCCACTGCTACGGCGTTAGTTTGGAAATATGTCATATCGCCACTCTCCAACTCTAATACGTTACAAAGTGCCCGAGGTGTTTGGCCCAGATTTATAGGAGTGTGAAGTTCCTTATCGATGAATATTATCTATCCATTTAGCTGTTACAACTCTTGTGTCTCACTGATGAGAGGGGGAGTATTCAAATGGGAGTGAAGAGTAGCTGGGCCTGAGCATGGCTCGCTCTATGTTATCTTGAGAGTGGTATCTTAATGCTGAAAGAATCGAGATCGTTTGTATGCCCAGCATTGTGTACGTAGTTCAGCTGAAACTCCCAAAGAATTGAGCTAGCTCAAAAGAGATTTCGTTCTCGCTCACGTACCACCAGAATTGAAGATAAGCTGGGGACACACGATCGGATAAACGCTAAATCTGCCAGCGAAATGTATTATTAACACAACACTTTGAATATATTCACGCCCAAGAACCGAGCACGCGTCGTATACGCAATCTGTTCAGTCCACACTCACGGGGCAGCCCGACCGCGCGTAACGCAAAGCAATTGCCAACTGCCGAATAGAAGCTGA
>JABVZX010000001.1:20343608-20354080 GCA_020883565.1 Drosophila pachea
ACCTAGTAGGACACGGATTTGTTAGTACAATTAATTAAATTAAAATAAATATTGAAAAGTCAGTATTGATTGCAATATTTACAGCTAATGTGTATTAATTCGTTTTAGCGTATTCGCACTGTAACTGTATTCGGTTACTTTTCGCTTACTTGTTGCTCTCTGAGTTGTGTGCTGGCCGTGGCCGTTAGTTATGTGCATATATTCGGTTGTAAATGTATATGTATTATTGAAAAGCTTTTGTGCTGGCCGCTCTTTTACTGACTTTTTGTTTTCTCTCTCTCTCTCTTAGTTACGCATGTTTGGAACACTCTCAAGCTCACACGAGGACTACAGGAAATTGGTAAGTAAAGCGTTCGTCGTTATAAAGGCACTTGGGAAATTAGAAATCGCAAATTCCAATCCATTTGTTATTGTTACATTTCCAAATATGCTGCAAATTATTACAATTCCAAATACGTATTTGTGAACATATTGGACGTGATTCATAGAATATAGATACTCTTTATTGGTTTGATAACCTGCAGCGCATCAATAATAAGTCATTCGAAATTATGCAGTGATAACGTTAAGAATTGATTCGCAGGTTAAACAAATTCATGTTCAGTCAGCACGGATCAGTCCAAAATTGAATTATTGCCAAGTTCAAAGTTATTATCAGAAGTCATTTCGCTATATATTTGTAGTGTAACTTAAGTAAAGGACGATTGGGATTTTCCAATTAAATAGAATATTATCAATTGAGATATATCGATAAGAATATCAATAGTAATTATTTGAACACTTTGAAAGGCCTTCTGAGTCATTCATCTGACAGAATGAGAAACAAAGCTACATTATAAATAATATATATTAATTAACAGCTAATAAGCCATTTACGTCAGTTCTGCCAGGCAAATCCAAACAATTAAGGCAAAAACCCGCCCAGCCAACCAAAGTTTTTCAGTTTTTAATTTTGTTTTTGTTGCTCCGTTTAATGACATTCAATGCCATTAGCTGGCAACAAATTTACTTTTTATTTTATTATAATTATTCTTGTTCAGACACAAACACGGCCAGTCGCAAAGAAAATACATTCCGGAAGGAAGCCAGCGGAAGATTGAGAGCCGGTTATAAAGCATCGACCGATACGCGCATTATAGCTCCTGCACCTCGCCACCCACACCTTGCTTTCCTTGTGCCTGCCGTTCCACTTTCTCCTGCTCCATTGTCTCCAACTGCGCCAACGTTAAGAGTGAAATACCCAGTTGATCTTCTCTCGAAAAGGGCTGGGCCATCCGCCTAAGCCAACGGCGCGCCAACTGTACAGCCTCTTCCGTGCTCAAGTTACAGAAGCTGTCCACCAAGTGCTCCTGTATCCATTTCGGCAAACGCGACCTCTTATCCTGCCGTGAAAAGCGCTTATCTGCAAAGATCATGATACCATAGTCCGTCTTGCCGCGCAACGCACGGCCCACACATTGTGCAGCATGTCGCATGGCATCAAAGGTCAGAAAATCATTCTCTCGTATTTGAAACTGATCCCGCAGATAGTCGAGACGAGCCTTGAGTATCCGAGACTGCGTATAAACGTAGGGGATGCCGAACATGAGCACCGCGCGACCATAATGGTGATCGAAATCTACACCTTCGGAGACCTTGCCACGCGCCACAGCCAACAGAACGGCACCTCGACCGCAATCGCAAGCCTAAACGAAGACAGCATAAATCGAGATTAATGTGTGTCAAGAATACTGATGAAGCCATAGCAGTTGGAGCTGCGAATTTGTTGCGGACAGATAACGGCCTCACCTTAACATAGTTCATAAGAGCATAGCTCGTTTCGGCGTTGTCCTGGGTCTCGATAAACAGTAACTTGTAGCGCAGTAACGTGTCCACAATGCCCTGATCATACCAAGAAGCCACAACCGACTCCAAATACAGGTATGACGTAAAGAAACAAACGATTCCGTCAGGAACTGTTTTTGCTACTTCCACTAGGAGCTGTCCATAATTCCTTATGACAGCTGTATCTTCACGTGTCTCGAATTTCGACGAGATGGCTACCTGGTCGTTGCCCTTTGATACAATCTACATGAAATAACTCAGAAAGTTATACGCAGACAATATACAATAATTGCTTATTCGAGGCTTTACCATGGGCAGTAGACAGGGCCGTGCCAGCGTCATTGTGAAGCTGCTCATGACCACTGGATCAAAGTCCAGAATCTTAGGATACATATCCATTGGTGAGAGCGTGCCCGAGGTGATCACAACCGTTTGAAATCGTGAGAATACTGGTGCCATGGCAATTGATGAATCCAAGCAACAAAAATGCATTATAGGATTCGAAACAGTTGGCGTTTTGTCATCGAAGGGCTCTACTATGATAGTAAAGCCCTTCGTATATGTTGAAACCAAGGTGGCAAAGTGCGTGATCTGAGGACGATGGAGTGGAATGAGTATGATAATTAATATATCTTGTTAGTCTCTAATACATACTAATGTCAAAGCACCAAATTCAGTCATATCGCTGATTTCTAGCGTCCGTAACAGGCTGGACAAACGTTCCGCACAAAATCGTAAAGGTTTACGTTCTATGCATATCTTAGAAGAAACATCTTTAAGAAAGCCGGCAGGTGATTCCTGGACCACATGATGTACCCGCAGCCGTGTTTTAATGTACTCTATGAAACGACGTAAAAAGCTAAGGAAGTGATCTGCATTTCGTATGTTGCCAGGCACCACCTCTTTGAGCACATCGTTGGGCAGAACCGGATTGGCAAGAATCATATCCGTATCGCGCTGCACGCTCGCATCTTTAAGACCCTGTACCATTCGCTGGTATTCCTCATTTAAACGGTTGGCATCCTCATCTCGCATACTATAAAAGTAATATATGAGCTAATATAATCTCGTTAAACATGTAGAACACCTACTCCTGCACTAGTTTTGTGAGCTGATTTAGAGCATTGGTGCTCCGCTCCACAGTCCGCCGATTAATTTTAACGCTCATAGAATCGATGCACACATTGTCAATATTATGGGCCTCATCAAATACTACACAAGATTCGCGCGTCATCTCCTTGGAGACGACTTGGGCTATTTTCGGATCAAGTAGATAGTGATAGCTGTAGACCACAATGTGTGCGTGGGCAATCTATGAAGCAAAAGTTAGGTACAATAAAAAATGTAAATGTATAAAGCGCACCGCGTATCGAGCCAAAAAGTACGGACACCAATTTCTGGAACGTCCATATTCCTTTAGGTCATCGATGCTGTACACACCGACGGGCAGCGTCGATTCTTTGCCTTCTAGGGTAAAGCCTTCAAAATACTGGCCTACAAAAGAAGACAACTTAAAAATTGAAAACACAGATAACTGTTGCTTACATATTGGTACTTCCGGATCGAGTTCGTGGCGTTCGCGAATGTAACTTGCAGTTAGACCATAACATTTGCCATCGACCGCCTTGCCCTCACGTTCCTTGCTTACTTCTGGATGTATACACATGTTTTTACGTGAACTGAGGACCAAACCGGTAAAGCCTGGGGATACGCGCGCATGCCGTTCATAATAAACCATTAGATTCTGTAATTCAGCAATAACCTTCTCTATTTCTGGGACAGTGCGTGAGCAGTAAATCAGTTTGCGCACTGTCTCTGGGTGTTCAATCATGTAAGCAACCACCAGTGAAAGTAATGTGGCGGTTTTCCCTGTTCCCGAGGGCATTTCAAGCAAACAATGCCCTTTGGCGTCCAGACTTCTCTTAAGCTCCAGCATATAAGCATATTGTTCAGGATAAATATACTCGTAAGGAAAATAGACGAGCAGCCCGTCCACGCTGAGCCTGTGAGTATAAAACACAAGCGAGTCATATGTTGTGGTTTAAACTATTTAAAAATTATTATAATTACTTCATTTTGCGTCAATTTGCTCCAATTTATTACAATATTTTCGAAGTTGTTACGCTTTTTCCAAATAGCGATATCTTGTTTAATTTTGCACTTGTTTTGTTTTTGCTGCTAATGCGGCCTTCATGCCGGCAATTATCGAATGTTATCGATATGAGCATTTTAACAAAATCAAATAGCTTATGCTTTTACATGTGCGGAGTACGCAGGTAATTGTTGATAATTTTACTCTCTTCAAAAAAATTGGTTGGTGTTAATATTCAAATCGAAGTTTTAATACATTTATCGTCAATTAAGTACAATTATTAAATTAGGACTACATTTATAGATATATAAAATAAGACAACATAGACCGTCGACATCATGGCAAAATGCGTTCAGCTCGTTACCAGCATACCAGACGCAGACGCATTTTCAGCAGTACTGTTTTAAGTCCGAGTGGGAAGGGTTTCCAATGAATAATTTTTGAAAATTAAAAAATTAACCTCATACACATCTCACACAGATTTTTATATCAAACCTACACATCATGGACTATCTCAATCCTTTGGCTGGTACCGCACATTTGCTCGAGGAAGTGGACAGTTCGTACTTTTTTAATGCCGGCGTATTGAATTTTTACAACGTGATTGCACGATTTCTAATGTTCTAGAAAAATTAATGGTTTTGCTCCGGGATGGTCGCACATTGATTGGATACTTGCGATCGGTAGATCAGTTTGCGAATTTGGTTTTGCAACGTACAATAGAACGGATTCATGTTGGAAATGAGTATGGCGATATTCCGCGAGGAGTTTTCATTATACGCGGAGAGAATGTGGTGCTGCTTGGGGAGATTGTGAGTAAAATAGCGTTGTATTCAATGCGATAAATGCAATTTGAAAAATATTTCAGGACCGGGAAAAAGAACAGAGGCTTCCTTTAAAAGAGGTTTCTGTGGACGAGATACTAGATGCACAGAGAAGAGAACAAGAACAAAAACAAGAAAAGCATCGTCTCGTTTCCAAAGCTCTCAAGGAGCGAGGCCTAGCGGTGAATGCAGATATTATAAACGAAGATTTTTGCTAAGCCACAGACATTCATAAAATCTTATTAGAATTGATGTCAGTGTATATTTGTACTCCATAAAAATCTATTTTAAAAGCTATATATACATATGTCGTATGTAAACTGCTCAACCGATGTGACTTGCCCCGGGCGTCGTCGCGGACTCTTCCAGCAATATGTATTTCTCCAATATTTGATACATTTCCACCTTGGCCTTTATTTTATGTCTTCGCGACAGTTGCCGCAGATAGGCCGCCACTGACTTACAGAAAAAGTCATCTTCAGTTTCGTTGGACGCGTTGGCAGGTGGCACGTTCGCTGCCTCAAAGCCAGGCGAGGTTTCAGGTTTAATTGGCGGCACGTGCTCCTGCTCAACTCTCATGTTCGGCATACACACCATAAATCCAATATCCGTCTGAGATTGGCTAGATTCAGAAGGTGATACTCCTGCTGTGGATACGGTGCCTGTTGTGGGCGTCTCGTTGTGGACTGTGACCAGAGATGGCGCTGGTTGCAATGTGGGCAAGCCTTTTTGGTCGGTCGATTCAGCATCACCCATGTACTCCTCATACGACTCATGACCATCCCCATCGTCTGCTTCAACAAGCACAGAATAACTTTCTGATTGCGTTGTCTGCACTTCCAGCTTGGCATCAGCATCATAGTTGTGATCACACACGTTATACACTTGTGACTCGTCCAAATCCTGTTCAATTAAAGAATCGGATTCTGGACGTGCTTTCGTTTTCGTCGATCTGACCTCACTTTGTATCCAATGTGTTGGCGTATCGTCACGTCGACTTCTCTCGCGACGTTTTCGAACGAACTCACGCAAAAAGTCCATTTGCCTAAAAAACTCATTTCGACCGAACTCCGAGGTCGGATGTAATCGCATTTGTTTAAGCTCTCTTGAATAACGGTCGCGTAAGCAGGTCCACCTCCTTCGTGCATCGGGCGAAGAAATGTTAAGGGTCTCTGCCACTTTAGCCCAATCCTCTTCCTTTCTTTGCGCCAGCCGAAAGTCTCCATGTCTGTGATCGTATAGTGAGGGCGTCGAACGTATTGTACGTATTAACATAACATCAGACTCATCAAGTGGCCTATGATGGGCGCTCATAGTTTGTTAATTACTATTCAGCATCAATTTGGTAAAACTTAGTAGCTTATGTTTTCGTTTTGCTTTCTTTCCAGTGTGACCAGTGTAAATATGCATGAAAAACGAAATTTAATAGATAGCATCGTTAACCGCTAGTGTCTTCGACTATCAGTCGTCGAATTCCTCTCAATACAAAAGCATTTTTTTTTTTGGAATGAAGCTTATATAGAATATATAAGATTACAAAGAAAACATATTTCAAACATATATTCAATAATCATGTCATGGGAGTACTCGATAGTTTTATTTTACGATTGAAAACATCAAGATATTTTTGTTTCATATCGATGTTGTCAATGTTGATGACCGAAAAAGCACCTCTACTATCGGCAGCCATTTTTTCACGCTTTCATGCGAAAAAATTGTGAAAATTCAAGTGAAAAGTTTTTAAACTATCAAGAAGAGTAATTCTTAAAGAACGCTTATATTTAAATAGTATGCGAATTTGAATATTGTACGTGCGTGTAGTGTGTGGACATTGAAACGAATATGGACACGGTCGTCGCTTTCAATAATGAGGTAAGATGAGGCCGCCGCAATACACATTTACATACCTACCTATATCTGTGCACACATATTTCGGTATTTACATACATGTCTATATACTCCATATGTAGTTGTGTAATTCAGATCGTACACATTATAATGACAACACTTACATATGTAAAGAAGTTAAAGGTGTAGAACAACTTTGAGTCCTGCTGCACCGCATGCGCTTAAACAATTTGTTAAACAAAGTACACTATATACTATTTCAGCTCTCCGGGCTCTATGATAGCCGGCCGCCCATATCTAAGGCTAAAATGGCCGCCATCACAAAGTCTGCAATGCGTGCAATTAAATTCTACAAACATGTTGTGCAGAGTGTCGAAAAGTTTATTCTCAAATGCAAGCCGGAGTACAAAGTGCCAGGCTTGTATGTCATAGACTCGATTGTGCGACAGTCGCGACATCAGTTTGGCACCGAAAAGGACGTCTTTGCGCCCCGCTTCCAACGTAATCTTACGGAAACTTTTGCGAATCTATTTCGATGTGCCCCCGAGGACAAGAGTCGAATAATTCGCGTGCTTAACCTCTGGCAAAAGAACAATGTATTCAAATCAGATGTTATACAGCCTATATTTGATTTGGCTGATCCGAATCATCCCATATACCATCAAATGCCACAAATAGCTGGTGTCTGCAACCTCAACTCCAGCGCAGGTCCCAGCGGTAGCAGTGGAGTTATAAACCTATCGGATATTTCAAGTAGTAATACTGCCAATGGACTAAATGCCTCTGCCATGAGCAACATGGACTTAAGCGCTGCCACTGACGATAAGTTAGGAGGCGCTATGCCGGATTTATCGGTGAGTGTGTTATAGGAAAACTGAGCAGAGAAATGACAAATTTAAGTAACCGTATCATGTATGTAGAGATTCATTTGATGTGCTCTGTAGCATTAGTACAAGTATTCATCGTTTCCTAAGATAAACCCAAATATGTTTCTTGTTAATCAAATATCATTACCTCAACTATCTAATGCATGTCTTGCGAAATTACACAGCTGAGCCATGAGAAGTGCTCTAGCTCTAATCGTCGACATATGGATCAACATTATATGAAGCGGCAGCAGCAGCATCAACATGGCATGCCGCCCAATGTGTCGGCATCTGGTTCGAAAAGCCGCTTCGAAGGTGGATTACCCAGCAAATTACATCATCACAAATATGCAAAAAGTAACAGTACTCATGAGATGGACTACGATGTGCGTGAGATAGTTGATGACGAGGATGGTGACATGCTGATGGGAGATGATCATCATTGTATGGGGGATGATTCGCCGCCTGGCTCATCGAATCTGTTAGATGTATGCAGGAGCCATTCATTTATTTATGTAATTTTTTTTTTTTTTTTTTTTTTTTTTTTGAAATTTCGGCATCAATTTTTTTTTTTGGCTTCAGTTGTATTTAGTTAGAATTCTGATCGATTATTTTAAAGCATTGGCACTACATAGACAATACACCTATTTTCGCAGAACAATAATCTGAAGCAGTTGCTGAATGATCCCAATGTGTTAAGACAACTACAGACGCTGCAAAACTTACAGAAATTCAAGCAACAAGAGGAGAATCAAAAGAATCGCTACCAGGAGGATGCGCTGCAGCAACACTTGCAGAATGTTCTAAAAGTGCGTATGGATATCTGACCCTATTGCACAATTACTTTAGTATGCAAAATTTCGTCTTTTAGGGGTCAGCTGGGATGCCGCCGGGAATGGGACATAATGATGCTGCGGACATGAACAAGGATGTGGAATTTATATCGGAACAGCAACCCATTGAGGTAAACGTTCATTATATATTGTAGTCATTATGAATTGTGTGCATTTCTGAACTGATATCAGTCAAAAGTGCAAACATCTGCAATTTTGTAGTACAAGTAGTTGATATATTATTATAGCTTATAGACTTTATTCACACTAGAAATTGGAACCATAGTTAACAGACAGATACAAACTGCATTGCTAGTTCCACTTTTTATAGTGTTAAGTGCTGACGTGCTAAAAATGTTGTTATACTGGGGCGGAGAATTACCAATTCCGATTGATCGAGGCGAAAATGAAAATTCTGGGGTACACATAAAAATAATGTTACGATTCCTATAAAGACGATTTGCAATTAAGTGCAAAATTAATAGTAGAATTTTTGTGTTTGGCCACAAATAACTCTCAATAGGGCCATATTTAAAATTAAAATTAAAATTTGTATAAATCTTAAACAAAAAAAAAAAAAATAATGGTAAATGAAAGCTCAAAGGTAAGGTTCATATATACATAATGACGGAAGAGATACCAGATGCTAGGAGAGCCCCCGTATAACAACGTTTTGGTAAGTTCTTTAATATGTAAATCACAATTCAAGTCGATTCAATTCAACTACCCAACAAAGAACACAAAAACTTGCTCGAAAACGCATCGATAAGAAAATGCCAAATAAAATAGTAATGAACCGCCGACCAACGTTAAAGGCCAGAACCACACGTCAACACGCCAAGAATGCAGATATAAAAAAATACGTATTTGTATAATTTGTAGTTCGAAATACCCAGCTCCTATCCCCTCCCTCCTACCGCAAAAAAAAAGGAAAAATTAATAAAAGAAAAGAAAAAATGCTAACCTAATTCCACTGAAGTCCCACTTCCAGTTTCCTTTTCCGTTATTATTTGTTTTATGCTTAAAATGTTAACGTTTATATCACATCATTTTCTCTTTAAAATTTTTTTTGCAAAACTTCAAACACTCAGGTTATCAATCTGGATGGCGCCGATTCTCGTAGTCCCACGCCCGAACGGGACCGATACAAGCGCAGCCGACGCAGCAGCCGCAGTAGATCACCCCGTAATCGCGGGAGCGGTAGCAATGCCAACGATCGTGACCGGGGTAGCCGACGGCGCAGCTCTCGGTCGCGCAGTCGTTCACCACGTTCCAGCCGAAGGCGGTCATCGCGCGATCGTGATCGCATGGAGCGGAGCACGCGCGACAAGGAGCGGGATCGCGAGCATGAACGCGAGCGTCGCAAGAAGGGGCTGCCCGAAATTAAAAAGGATCATCTCAGTGGTAACTATCCATGCCTAACGCACGTAGCATCACGTAAGCCATTAAGGAGTTTGGTAATTGTCGCATGCGAGAAAAGCTTTGCCCGGTTAAGAAGCCTTCAGTTTCTTTGCAAATCTTTTTGTGCCACTTTTACACGGCTGTCGGTTCTCGATCTCTCGGTTAGACTTCCAATTTGTTGTTAATACGTACACTATTTCTTTATCCTGCAGCTCCTTGGCTCTGTTGACGTGTGTGTGTGTGTGTCTATTACTGTCTTCTTTTAGTATTTACGGCAAAAGCAATCTCTTTTTATCTGGCATAATATCCTACAATTGCCCCTGATGCGTTTTTGAGCAAAGTTTTTTGGCAACTAATTATTTATACATCTCCAAATGTACACATATTTTTATCAGTGTATCGCCTAAGCACTTCGTACACTCGGAAAACTTGTGCGCTGAAGGCCTAATGTGGCCAGAATTTTGTGTTCATTGTAATTGTTCATAATATTTTTGTATATTTGCTGCATACATATACATACGTATTTTTCAAACTTTAGTTTGAACAACTCTACGCCGTCACGCTCGATAATCTAGAATATATCATATATATATTTTGGAGAAACTCATAAGGAGTGCTCCTACTTTGGGCAGCCCTTTATATTTATTGTTGCATAATAATTTTGTATATTATATATATATTATTCAAACTTCAGTTTGAATAACTCCAAGCCCTGAGAATCTAGAATATAGCCTATATTTTGGGTACACTCTGAAGGATTGCTCCAAATTATTGGGAAGCAAGC
>JABVZX010000001.1:20367233-20378276 GCA_020883565.1 Drosophila pachea
TGGTGGTGGCCTCTCTACGCTAGATCCAAATGCTAGTGTATATACGCCTAAGACGGGCAACATGATGGTGGTGCCGCCGGTGGTAATGAATCCCAATGGTGCGGATGCCTGACGCCAGCAGCACCAACAGCAGTCATCGACGTTATCGTCGGCGACTGTGTCATCCTCGCATCAGCTAATGAGACGACAAGTTTGAGATTATTATAATTTATATGAACAGTAGATTATAACAGTTTATGAACAGTTATAATTTATATGAACAGAACAGAACAGAACAGACTACAGTAGTCGACAGAAGGCAAATAGTTCAGTTTGCAATATGATATAATGAATGTCCGTATTAAGCATAAGCAGTTTCCTTTTACGCCTCCACATTTCACCACACTTCAACTTTCAACTATCAATGTCCATAGCCACTCTTCAATCTGCCGCGACACAACCTATGTCAAAACACAAACCATCTAAACAAATAACATTCAATTGATTGTGTTTACAAACTTCTTGACAGAATAGTTCCCTCATATATGTTAATTTTGTGCTTTTAATCATGAAACTTGATTGAAACTTTTTTGAAAATATTCGACTTCATTTAGTCCAAGAATGTTGGAAAATCCTTTTCCTATTATACAACAGAGAATGTCATTTAAAATTAACCATTTCACTCGCCCAAAATACGCCAAGAAATTACAATATATTTGGCAGACAGATACCGCGATATCCGGATTTATTTGAAACCGTTTACAAATAATAAGATGAGCGAATCGCAACAAAAAACTGAATGGAAAATATGTATTTTTAATTTGAAATGCAAAAACGCAAAACTAAGAGAAGAAGGAGAATAAGAAGAGGAGAACTTCTGTTTACTACTTATTTACAAAACGCTGTGAGAGTTGACCGACTTTAGTGATGGCTTTTGAATTTGGCATAATTTATGCTTTTGCCAAATTTTCTGCCCTCTTTCAATGGAATTTTTGAAGTCTGCGCCCTTGATTTATTATCTCATTAAATTATTTTTGTTATAAAATTTAATTGTACGCCTATTATTTAGATTTAACTATTTTGAAAAACAAAACACAAACAACAAAAAACCAAGTTTCTTTTTAAGTTTTAATTTATTTGTTGTTCTTCCTAAAGAAAAAACAAAAAAACAAAAAAAAAAACAAGTTGAAATGCTTGAATATAAATGCGAAGGAAACGAAAAAACGACGACTATTTTGTTTAATAAAAAAGTACATTCACTGCGTGAAGTTAGTAAATATTTGTTTCCCACATTTACTATCTGTTTATTTTCCTAATTTCCTTAGATTCCCTTCGTAGGGGTTTCGCTAAACACCGAGGGCTGCACGAACTCACCGAATCTTAACAGATATATGCAAATAAATACTACATACTCGAGCTAAGCAACCCAAAGCCTCGAATGCTGGATTGAAATTAGTGTCAACTCAAAACAAGAACAGTCAACAAGGAGAATATATTCGAATACTCAAAATGATTTATTTTTTGCTGCAGGCCGTCTCCATTGCCATTTTTGGCATAGTGACCACCATTTGGCTGATCGAAGGTAAGCCCAACACCAGCTCCGAACCGAGTATCGATTTGACTTCAGTTTCGCATCCGCCAGAGACTTTGATCAGCCTGATGATGAAATGCTTTCTCTTCATGCTACGAGTCGCCTGTCACCCGCTAATGATCATACCGACACTGATAGCCGTCTATTATTTCGTTCATAAGGTGTGGTTGCGGCGTCGACCACCGCCGCGTCAACTGGATAGTGAACTCCGCACGCACCGACCTATCACCGACCTATCACGCACCTATCGTTCTGCGCGAGTGGGTTCATATCGCGACATCGGCAGTGCGTCATCGCGCAGCTTTGATGGCTGCGACTATCGGGAAGATGAAATGATCAGGTCGCAATCAAATAGGTTATAAGCGCATTAGACTTTTCTCTACAAATTAATGAAGTATTTATGTAATTGAGTTTTAGGTCACTCGTTCTACTCTTTATAATCGTCCATACAGAAATAATTGTATATATCAGATTCATCTTAAACTAATACAGAGGTCTCCTCTCTGTTTCCCCACCCGCCAGTTAATTTTTGTTTGGTTTTTTTTTACGATTTTGGCAATGATGACGTATCCATTTTACATAGACGATCTGCGACCTCCATCAGTACGGCGTTATTTTGTTGGACATCGCTAGATGTGTTGCTGACCATGTCAGCCAGATGCTTTATATACTTGTCCACGTTATCCACGTTCAGTCCACTGGGATGAAGCGACGGCAATGAGACGCCACTTAAGGTATTGACAATTCTCTGCCGTAGTTGCTTCACATAAGCCGCCAAGCGCGCATTCTCCTCTTTAAGCTCGGATACTTCGGCCATGACCTTAGCATGACCGGCCTTTGTGTTGTCCACGTGCTGCTCCAACACTGCATTCTGTTGTTCCAGATCCGTTTTGGTTTTGCGCAGGGTGCGGAGCTCATTCTCAGTGCTTCTATTGTGCTCAATGAATTCGTTTGTATAAATAGGAATCTCTCCTGGTGCGCCGGGACGTATCGCTACGCTGGAAACGTGAGATGGTGGCGGCGTCGGTGTGCGTTTAACCTGGGACAGTGGTATATCGTCCGGATCCGGTGTAGCGATCGGTTGCTTGCTAACCACGCTCTTCACAACTGCTTTCTTTAAGCCGGTGTTGACGTTGGATGTGTCCGTGCTGCAGTTGTTGCTGGCAGCTTTATCTTTTGGTGTGCTTGCATTTTTACTTTCGAATACCTTCTTCGCCTTAGCTAATTCTGTGGCTACAATTTCCGGATGCTCTTTGAGGAACTTGTGCATTTGTTCCTGATATCTGAAATTTTGACAAAACATTGAGTGAGTGTTGTTGTTGTTAAAATGTCAGAGCTGAAGCAGTAAATCCATTAAAAAATCAGATGACTTACAATGCTTTATCTTTAGCGGCCGCCTCCAGGTAAGGCGCTTTCCGGTCATCAGTCAACTGATGCCACTCCTCGCCAATCATTTTCGTGTGCTCTAGGGCAGTTCGATTTGGATATTCGCGCCGCAGTTCCTCCCGTCGGTCATTCATGAACCTCACGTATGAGTTCAATGGCATCTTCGGCGCACCAGCTACATTGATACGGCGTTGGGTTAACTTCTTCAGCTCTGAATCTAAATTGATGCCGGTTGAAGAGCTTCGTGCTTTGGACTTGCTCTTTTTTTTAGTCACTTTTCCACTGCTTGGAGGCGTTACATCGTTCTCGTCCTCTGCATTGGATGTTTTGACGGGCACAGATCCGCTCTGCTCTTCAACTGTGGCATCTAAATCTACTTTCGCCGGCGCCTCCTGGTCTGTTTCAGTTTTGCTTTCCTGTTGGCCGTCCATTCTTGTTTAATTGGTTACAGATTTCATTTCAGTTGTTTATGTTTTATCGATTACACGAGAATTGCAACTTTGACTTTTATTTACCTATCATACAAAAATTAAGTATTTATATGCTTAGAAATTTTTATAAAAGTATTTTGTCTCTTAAAGTGTTAAAGTATTCTAAAAACGTTTCAAATATATAGCATAACATATGTTTTATACTGTTACACAAAAATTTGATATAATACCTAAAGGGATACGATTATATTAGTATTATTTATATATAATATTTTATGTAATTTATAAAATACAATAATATTTAACAATTAAACGTTTATTTGCTATATATTTGACGGTTATTTTCAATGACTTAAATAAAATATGTGAAATGTATTAATATTGGCACAGGGTGGCAGCTCAGATTCTTAATTATCACGTCATTCTGTGACGTCATCGAAAGTGGCGCGATTTTTATTATAAAGCAATCTATTAGATTGGTTTTCTATGTATCTTTCCATGCAATCTAAGATTTGGCAACGCATTCAAGTGGCTAAAAACTTACATAAACCTTACTTTTCTTACCATGAACATATAATTTGCCTGGATTTGGCGGCAATAAAATAGCAGACGTTTGGGATAATCCCGTAACGGTTACGTTTGGTGAGGGGGTTTTCGGTAACAGAATCCGTATCGCCACTGACTGTAATATGACTTTGGGAGGAATGTTCCGGATTACATATTGAATGACTAGAAATAATCATTATGATGGACTTGATTTCTTCCAAACTGAAGTGCACGCCACAAATATAGTTCTAGACAATGAGACGCAATTTGCTCTTAGGGACTTTAGCGGGCTTAATAAAGTAAATCATCTTAAGCGGGAGGTTGACCGTGGAATTTCCCGAAAGACCTGTTGAATAAATAGATTACCTCGAGCAATCTATAGTTTTTTGCATATCATGCGAAGGAAAAACATTCCGACACTAATTTGTAGTTTTCACAATACAAAAGTCCAAGTATGTAGAATTCCAGAATGTTCCAAGACGCTGAAAAGTCTAGAAAAAAGACAAGGTTTTCGTTCTAGTGTATATTGAATATTCATTTACATATAGGGTCTTCACGGTTGTGGATACATCTTTGAGCACATTAAGCACATTAATTATAATAACTGTTCTTAGCCTATGTGAATGACAGGTGTTAAATATAAATAGAAACCTACAAATTAGCTTAGCTTTTTAACAATATCGTATATAGCCTTCGATGATAAATTCTGTACAATGAAGGGAAAACTTTACTGCTGTTTTCCTCTTTCCATCAACATCTGCAACAGTGCACACTTTACGAGCTTAAACACTTAAAGCTATTAAACAAAGTAAATTAAGAGTTAAGAGAATTATAGAGAGACTTTCATGATCCAATTTCAGTTTTTCCATTTGCTGAATTTACAGTTAAAAGCCTGTTGGATCATGCGAACCTATATTAAACTGGGGAATAGTTCATCAAAATTACTCTCCCAGGGGAACTCCTCCTCTTCTGTCATAACGGTCGTCTCGCTATCCAAGTGGGACAGTGTTGTGGACGCCGGAGATCCAATCACTGACTCATATCCATGATCTGAAGTGGCCGAATGTAAAGACAGCGCCGGTGACTTGGCCAGCGGCGAGACAGCCTTCACACACGGGCTGAGGAATTTCTCCATAGGCTCGAAATTTAGATGGCTTGTCGTCTCATCATCCGACTCGTCGGTGGCGTTGATAACGTTGAGGTAAACCTGTGAAGGCGACGTTGCTGGCGGCGGACACCTCATAATAGCGTCTGTGGTGTCATCCCCAGCACTGACGCCTTCACCGTAGATCACCTCCACTGCCTCGTTGACGGGCACGGCATCCCCATCCATGACAATTGTGATGGAGTTTGTTTTAGCGTCGTAGGTGCCATAAACTGTGTCGGGCGTGGCACTTTGCAGGAATGCGGCTGCAGAAATTGTCTTTGTTGCTGGTGTTGTGGCTGTTGATGTTGTCGCTGAAGCTTTCTTTTGTATGTATCCATTTATCGTTGACACCTGTCTTCGCGGGCTGTTGTTGATGTCGTTGTTATTATTGCAGTTCTCAATAGGCTTTGTTGTGCATTCCAATTGGGGTTGGGACTTGGCGTTGGTGCTTAGGCCATCAGCTCTATGCCCGTTGGATTCCATGCACTCTGCTGCGGGCCCCACCATTGGTCCAGGCAATCGCTCTGGCTCGCCTGCATCTTTGGCAGCAACTTGGTCGCATGCGCCACCGCCTGCTTCCAGGTCTGCTGTGATATCTGCGAGCAGACTTTCGGCCAGCTCTTCAAGCCGTCGCACATCGAATTCTTCATCGTCGACGAGCAACATGTCTTGTATAGAAGGTAAAGCGCCACAATTTTCCAGAGAGAAGCTGTCGTGTTGCTCTGTTTCAGCTGCTGTTGCAACATTGTCGAGGTCAGCGCACGCGCTGACGACTGTGTGTCCACTTGTGTACCCTGCTGCAGAGGGTCAGCATTGGATGCTGCAGATCCAGTAAGTGTGGACACACAGCCCTCAGCGCTTGCATTGACGCCGGTGTTGTTACTTTGGGCTTTACATTTCTCCTTCATTTCGGCGAGCTCCTGACGCAACAGTTCCATTTCCGTGTCGAGCTTCTGATTTTTGGCCATCAGAGATTCGTTAATACTCTGCAAGCTCTCGCATTTGTTTTGCAATATTTCTGTTTTCTCTGTCAGTTCCTTGATTTCATATTCCATTTCTTCCATACGTGCCTTTTTACGATCCCGGCTAGTTTGTGCGGCCACGCGATTCTTTAGTTTCCTGCCAGAACAGAAAGAACTATAAGTAAAATTTTTCTTACCAAAACTCGGTTTGACAGACAACTTACTTTCTCTGGACCTTCTCTTCCCATGACAAATGGTCCAGTCGACGCTTTTTAGCTTTTACGGGCGTAGCCACACACGAAGCCATGGATGTTGTCTCCTCATCTGCCACACTGTTCGATGAGGATGAGTAGCCCGAGCTCGAGGGTGATGATGCACCCTTGAGCAGCGCCAGCGTTCCCGATGGAGCGGGTCGCAGCTTGGGCAATGTACTTAAGTTCAAGGTGGACCCAAGGGGCACACACTTGGAAAGGAGCACTCCGTTAACTGGTGCCATTATTAATTATTTATCCTTTTTGATGTTATTGTTTAATAATTGATAGTAGTGCAATAAAATTGCATCAAAATTAAAATTTCATTTTTATTAACCTTCGACTTCCGTGATCTTCACGCGAGCACTGAATTTTATCTGATTTTCTTCGCTTTAAACTATCTGAAGCGTTGCCTTCACCTTTTGTGTTTCAGATGCCTTTTTCATACAACTTGTAGCTTTGAGTTTCTTCATCGCCTCTGTGCTTCTTCCTCAGGTTTTGTAAAGTCCAACTCACGAAATTTTTCCAATCGCTATGTAATTCAGCCTACCAATGCACAGGTTTAGCTGTCGTGGTCTTGTCTGAATGGTTTGACATGAAAAGCTGACGTGTCGTTTTCCGACTGGTAAGGGGCGTATAAAAAGTAGACCTGACAAGAAAATGACACAATGTAATGTTATTTAACATAACATTAACATGATCTGTTAAGATGACGCAAAATGACACCGCGCCTTTTAATTCAAAATAGGCGGACTTTTCCCTGCACACTATTAAATGTAATGCTTTGCAATAAACATTTATTACAGATATGTTAAGAAGTATATGTGTATCTATGTAAATATATTAATTAATATATATATCACATATATATATATATAAATATATATATATTTTTTTGGGGTTTTTAATTAAAAATTTTTTCAGTTTTATGGAAATTGCGGCCCGGGAGCTCGTTCCTTTTTCTTTTCTTTTTCATTAGTGGCAAGTTCCTCTTTTATTTCTTCGGCGATATCGTAAATATTTGTTTTATGCTAAAAAAAAAAGAAATAGAACGTTACACGGCTAATTATAAATCACATACACTATACCTTTAATTGATTGATGTAGAATATATATGGCACATTTCCGGTAATTGGATCTATGGCCACAGGCCACATTTTCTCCAACTCTTCTTGTGTGAATGGTTCCCCTTCTTCGGCCATCAACTTTCCAAAATATTCTTTCGTCAAAAAGCGTTTATTTTCTGGGTCGAGAACTTCGAATGCAGCTAATAGTTTTTCTGGACTGGCTGGTTCCATTCTGTAGAATATTAAGACGAGATATAAAACAATATAATAAGTAGTCATAACACATAATACTGCCGGTTCATAATTAATTGAGACACATGTGCCATAAACTTCGGCAAATACGTTTCGCCAGGATGTTCTACTGAATCAGTGGCTTCAATGACTTCATTGACTTGCTTTTCCGTAGGTACACAGCCTAGAAACCGCAAAACGTGGCCTATGTCTCGAGTGTCCACATACTTGTCCCCATGGTGATCAAACATGCAGAAAGCCTCGGATATACGGACTTCCAGTTCATTAGTAAGAGGAACTGACGAAATTGAAGGTTATACGAGCAGTTAAGCACAAACAACCAACGGCTTACCTGCAATTTCCATAATTCTCCTATTTATCCAAATACATATATATTTTTTTTTAATTTATTTTATTTTATTTTTTTTTTTTTATTTATAGACTGAGAATTTTACATCTAGAAATAAAAAGTAAGACTAGCGTTTAAAATAGATTTTAGAGCATATTTAGTAAATACGAACAACATATGCTTACTATGTTTTCCGCTTGTGACAACAAGAAATGTAAAAAAGAACAGTGTACCATCAGTATAGGTTGGACCGTTACATTTATTATATAATGTGGCAAAATAGTTTGTTTTGCTTTTATATGATTTTCTATGTAACTTTTTCGTATTATTCTATTTCTAGTATATGAATTTTATTTTAATATATTCAATTATTACTAACCTTATTATTTTATTTATATTAACATTATCATTTCATATCAACATTTGCATAAATAAAAAAATGTTCCATTTTGATTTGAAACAACAGAATTAGCGCCAAAAATACTGCATTTTAATACTAGTTTCAAACACTTCTGTGCGATGGGAAAAACTCATTCTGATGTGGTATCGATTCCAAACTTTTTAATAAGTGTGCCGCGACTGCGATTTTCTTATGTTTTATATATAAATTGTTAATATTTAAGAAAACAAGTAGAGATAAATTAAATTAAAATAATTAAATCCTCCATTGAAACTGACTTCATTTCATGCAAAGGTCAAATAATGAAAACGTTACCTTTTCTGAAAAAATTACCAAATTATAAGTAGCGAACATTAAAGAAATGAACAGGATCTACTGTACATAATCAATGCCATATTTATTAAAGTTGTATTTTATTCATAGTTTTAAAAATTGTGAGCATAGTTTGTTCGTATGTGTGATTGTGAGAAAGGTTTATATGAGCAACAGGTTTACACGCATCGAGTATCGATATTATGTGAAGCAAAATATCGTTTAGTCGTAGTTGAAATTTCGCTTGATTCGGTTGAGACGCGCGTGGATGCTCAAGAAAATTTCCAGCGGCGAAAAAAACAAATTGCAGTGATATACAAAATAATACGCATTATTTTAATTCAACTAAATATTGTTTAACAATTTTGTGCACATTGGTAAGATTTGAAGAAATCGAAAATATATTTTCTTAAAACGATCATCTGAAATGCAGGTGCAAGAAATATCAGCAGAAGAAATATCAAAGCAATAACAAGTTCAAACATATCCATAATATCGCCCTACACCAACGTAGCCTCGTGTGTGAATGTGTGCAAGATGCTGCAATAGTGTGAAGTTTTGAAAACGCGTTTGCGGTTTTTCTCGTTCCGAAATGGAAAGTGTCAGACAGTGGCCCCTGCGTTTGTTGTGACTGCTGCGATTGCCGATCAATCAATACACCAAAATCGAATCGCCAAGAAAAAGAAAAGGTGCGAAAAATGAAAGTGCTTTGCTTGTGTTTGTTGATTGCTGTTGTTTTTCCGCCGCAAATAATAATAATGGAAATTGTTTACCTTACGGCCTGTTTGCCATAGTCTTCACTTGTTGAGAAAGTATAGTAGATAAGATATGCGATCGAGAAACTTGTACTCAATGCATTTATGACCAAACTTTTACCCTGAACTTGAGTGTTAACTCAAATACAATTGAGCGCAGCAGAGAAAATATGCTGAGACTTGTAATTTGAACGACGCCCTTGAAAGAAGCGTTAAAATGGTGAAAAACCCTAACGTGATTTGAAGAAAGAAAACATAAGAGACATTAATAAACTTGTAAAACTTTTATGTTGAATTTCATGCGTGAAGTGAAATTATTGTTTTTCGCCGTTCAAAAACGATTGCGACCAAAACAGCAGCAACAAGCATTCTCTTGCGGTCGCGACGTGCTATTTTCGCCTTTTTCGATGTTTTCGTATTGTTTTTTTTCTCGACAGGTGGCAACGTGCAACGTGCGACGCGCCATGAGCAACGCCAGCGATCCACATAGAGAGCGTGCCGACTCTTGACCGCAGGCCATGCCACATAGCTGTAGATCGCGAAGCGACTCGTTTTCCCAGCGCATTGTTGTCGCTCGCTATCCTGTGACTGCGTCTGCGTCTGCGTCCCGTGGCAAGTGCAGATGCCACCAATACAGACAAATACAAATTTATGTGTGTGTGCCTCGCATACTTATGCGGGGCTTACCTTTGCCTCTGCTGTGGCAAGTTTGACTGGTCGATCTGGTGGCATGGTCTGAAAACTCGTTTGTCTCGCCTTTGTTGTTCCCTTGCCGTTTGTTATTATTGTTGTTGCTGCCGCTGTTGGCATTCTTAGCTGGTGATTGTTGCCGCAGCTCCCTATATGTACTTACATGTGTGTGTGTGTGTGTTTTTTTTTTTTATTGGAGTAAATTTTTCGCTTGAGGAATTTAAAGTTTTGTTATTGCGCTCGTTTCCCCTTTTTTCGCACAGTTAATTTTTTCATATTCTTGTTCGGGGCCGAACTCATAATTTTTTCATTAATTTCTTTTACGCTGAGAATTTTAGTCAACATTTTGGGTATTCGTGGAACACCACATGAGAATATGGGATTTTTTTATGCGTTTTAATTTGTTTGTTAGTACAATTTTTGAGCTGCTTTTTAAATGGACTTAAACTTCTTCAGTATTTATTGAAAAAAAGTGGAAATTAAAAAATATATATTCCCAGACAATATTTTATTATATATATATAAATAAAAAGAAATAATTCAGTGTTATTAGAAGAAGATCTCTAAACGACTTTATAGTTAATAATTTTTTACAACAGATCGTTGAGAAACCTGTAGAGACTCCGCAGTAATTTTTTCTCAGTTGAATTCTCTAGTTTTGCTCCTACTTATGAGATTTATTTCTGATTTTAGATAACTCGCAAAATTTTCCTGATGCACAGCAGCAACTGCGATGATGTCAATCTACTTGATGAATGGCCAATGACATAGCCAACACGAGCTATCAATTATCAAAGCAATTCGCGTATTCGAAGTATCAAATACAGTCAAACGAACGATTTGAATGAACGCGCAATGGCCAATAGATAGTCGGTAATTGCGGATTGAGTTAGCGACGAGGAACAAACAAGTTTTCATTTCGACAACAACGTGAAGAAGAAGATGC
>JABVZX010000001.1:20487071-20500140 GCA_020883565.1 Drosophila pachea
TCAAAGTAGACAACAAAGGAACACCTTGTCCCGTTCCACTCGCCCGTTTCGATGAAACTCAAATGCGCATAACATCGCCATCTGCGAGGGCGAGACTCGGTTACAGTCGCGTCCCGGGATAGTGTGCCACCTCCTTTGTTTCCACTGTGCAGATGGCTGATATCTTTCAAATAGCATTAAATAAATAATTAATATTTATATATGGATAGATACATAGATACATAATATATATTATATAAGGTGCAGCTATATTCAGCATTCCACTGTAACGAATCAATGCACTCGCAGTCGTCGTTCCATTTTCCCTGCCTTTGTGCCAAATTTCCATTATATCCAACTGGAATGTCCCGAGAGTTCAAGCGCCTGCGCACTGTCATCCTCCAGTACGCAATGTTTTGATAGTAAATGCGATAAACGGAGGAACGGAGCGAGAACAACTGCGAGCATCAGTGCTCGCAGCACGCGGTCCCAATTGTTTACAAATAAACGCAGTGCCACGCGGCACGTGGCACACCTCGACGGTCATTGGAAAAATGTGTAACTGCGAGCGTGGCAACAATAGGCAGTGACTGCAGGAGACGGTGCGGTGTAGGAGAGGTTACTAGAGGGTATGCCGTTCTTTTTTCTTATGCATGCTCACGCACCGGCCGGCACGAATCCTCAATTTTCTTTCGGCCTACGCGCCTTCATGACGTCAGCAGTCAAGTTTCGACATTGAACTACTTACATGCCATCCATGACTGTGTGTGTGTGTGTGTGTGTGTGTGTGTGTGGCACAGTCCTGCTGTGCGTATCCCCATACAGTTCAGTTTTCGAACTGACGTCAGCGAAGTTTTTTTTTGTGATCGGAACAGTTCATCCAATTTACTTTGCGACTTCATAACCTTTGTTCGAAGATGATTCCATTTTGCGCAGTTGGTTTCTTTTTCCGGATCACGCGGCGGATACTTTATTTGATGATGTTTCGAGGGGGTTCGACTCGTAAATCATTGCTCTGTAGCCTTAATTAAATATTTAATCAACTGAATTTGTTAATGTCTGCATTTTTAGCAGGCTTATGCTAAACGTGCCCTCAATTGTAGAATTCGCTTATTTGTGTTTTTCAAGCAAAAATATATTTTCAAACTCGCCTCGTGTATAAATATTTTCGATGTATTTTTTTGTGCAATTAAAATTAAAATACAGGGCGGCATCAACATAAATGAATGCCTTGCAACAATTGTGGCAACAACAATTGCAAATTTCAATTCTCTCAAGGCCAGGCGAATATAGTGCAAAATGTCTGTCGAGGGTTTTACAACTTTTCTAAAACGGAATCTTATTTGCTACGACGCAAAAACGACTCAACTGTACAATGTCTATATGTACGACAGCTATATATTATATATGTGTATATTGCAGATAAATGACGGTTCATAAAGGTGTAGATTGCTGTGGAAAAATAAGTATGGGCAGCTGTATTTTCAACATTGTTTTTATGCCCAGTTTGCCTTTGATTGACTTTGATTAGATAATCGTAAGGGACTAATTCAAAGTCTAACGCAAAAATCTTCCACTCGTTATGGAAGCAGCACAACAATATACAAATATTTTTTTCGCAAGTCAAGGGACTAAATTCGGGTATTTTTAAGATTTATTTACTTTTCGATAAGCAACAGCAAAACAGGTAAACAATATTAAAACCAACAATAATAATACTTCTCTTGTGGGGTTTTTTATTAGACTTGGGAAATGAGATATACATTTGTATAACTAAAATAGTATCCCCATTCCGCTGTTATATTGTTATTAAGCTGGAAATTTGAGAAAAATACAATGTACTTTATTATTATTAATCTTTACAGCTACCGGATACTCTACTTGGCGTGGATTCGCCCCATAGCTATCGAAACGAAAACACACGCCTCTTGTATTGTTTACACAGCAAAACTGCAGAAGAAAAAAATCGTCACGATTGTGCGTAGCAAAACAAACGCCGAGTTAATGTGCCGCTTCCCCTTGTTCCACTACTGATTTTTAGCCCTGTGGAATTTTTCAAGCTTTTTTTGCGTCACAAATTTATTTATTTGTGAGACGACCGTGCGAATACAAAGGCAAAACAGAAGAGAGCAAAAACGAAGTGAAATCCAAAGGCAGGCAGCGAAACTGTGCCAACCCCGTCGCAGTGCCCTCTCCGATTTCAAACACAATAACAATCGCGATCCGGCGCCCGCCCGTTCGTCGCGTCTAGTATATAAGCGCGTTCGTATAAGCGAACTGCGTGCATTCAGCAATCAACTTCGGAGCAATCGTCGCTAGTAGCTCAATTTTGAAATTTCAGTCGTATTTCGTCGCTTGTAGGAGACGGACCAGGAGACCAAGGAACGAATTGAATCGGAGCAAACCATTCGCAGCGCCCTCTGTGCGAAAATATCCAAGAGCAAGTGCAAGTGCATATATTACGGTATTTCAATTGCCGTATTATATTATTGTTCGTCCCAGTGTTAAGAGAAATCCACTTCGATGTCGATTAACTCGCCAATATTTTTCAAAAACTCTGACCTGCATTGAACAGGCAAGGCGAAAAATAAAAAAAAAGAAGTAAAACATTTACCAAAAGGTTCATCTCCCAAGACACAAACCTAAAAAAAACAAAAAACATTTAAAGACAACAATTGAGACTTATAATACAGTTAGGTGACAAAAAATACGTTGTTTGCTTTTTAGTTCGCGTTACGTTATTTTTTTTTCATTTCCTTGTGTTTGCGGTCAAACAAAAAGAAAGCAAAGTTCACACAGTACGAGAGTAACTGTGAACTTCAAATAGCGAATTGAAGAACCTTCAACTTGTGTAATTCGATACTAATACAAGGCAAAGACTCGCGTGTGCAGTTCTAAAGAAAGGCAACAAAAACTAACTACACCAACACACAGCAATTTTGATTATTGGGCTTAGGCCATTGTATGGGTAAGTTTCTTAAGAAAAATAATATTTGTTTAAACATATATATGTGTGGTGTTCGGGGGAAACGCTATGCATCGCAAAACTGAGAAATTTATATTGCACTGAGGCATAGTGAGTTTTAGATCCATTGCTGAGCAACAGTTGGAGCTAAAGAAATTTAGATCGTCCGCACAGATGTTTTATTTTTAGTATTTCTATGCCAAATGCAGCTGACAAGGAAAGACAATACACTCTCTTTAGACCCGAACAGCAGGTACGCTCAACACGAATGATTCACTTCTACTAATATACCTTACAAAAGGGCGTTAACGTGTTCCAGCTGAGCAACAAACATAACACAACACACTGGTGGTGCTGACGTGTGTATGACTCACAAATTTTTTTTACGAAAAAAGCAAAACTCGTTACGCAATGTTGATTGCAATCAAACTAACAGCGAACTGTTCAAGTCGTCAAGTGAATTAGTAGTTAATTGCAGGGTGACGTCGAGTCCCGTCGCTGAATGAGCGGTACTTTCCCGTTACCGTTGCGATACCAAAGTGGGCGGAGCATTCGGCATGGCATGTGCTGACCACGTGCCTGCTCCACCACGCCCCACCCGCCCAGCTCCATCCGGTGCTCCAACTGCTGTGCTTTTTATATGACCGCGTCACCTAATCAAATAGGGGCTAGACTTTATCAGCCCTCGAGCGCACAATACAATGTACGTATTCGAATCACGTTCTTGCAGAGCGAGAGGGAGATAGCGAGGAATGAGAGAAAGGAAATTATTTATAATATATGTATTATATATACATTATATTATGCTGTCGTTTTTATGCGAGTTGTTTATTAGCCTGCAATTGCGATCGTTTCGATTGGCCCCAGAGCGCGACTCGGCTCGTCACGCCAGCGAAAAATGACGCAGCAACGACGAGCGGACGAGCGGACGAGCAGCAGTCGCATCTCGCTACCTGACCTCCGGCTCAGACATAGTTAGGCAAGGCCATGAGGATAGGGTCAAGATGGGTCCATCATCTGTCAAGTGATAGGAGCAATAATTGTTTTGAAGAGCAGGTCTCTGCCCTTTGAGGCATTAGTTAAGTATTGGATCTAACGCCCTCTTTCTTCCTACAGATCAGTCTAAACTAACAACGAAATTTGGAGACGAGCCGGACCTCCTGTTCAAACGAGCGCAGGGCCGGAATAGTCTGCAGAGTCTTGGAGCCTGCTCTGCCTCTGACGCAGCCGCCCAAGCACCTTTGAGTCCAAGCTTCAACGCAACGGGACAATTCGCCAACATTCAACTAGAAGCAACATTCGATGACTGTGAAACTGGCTATGTGCCCACCGTGGGCCGATGGGGTGCCGAATGGCCGAGCTGACTCGCCGCAGGATACGGCCACGGCTACGGCCAGGAGGAGGGAGCAGCTGCGCCCAGCTATGCCATCGGTGACGATGGTATCTGTGGCGTCGCTGCTGGAGGAGGCACCGCTGGCTGCGCACCTTCCACGGAGCAGCAGCTGGCGGATGCGATGCGTGACATGGGATTGACTACGAAGTTCAATTACGCCCATGATCAAGCTGATAAGTCAAGCAGTGGCGCTTCTCGAGCCACACCGATTCGGACGCCCTCAACATCCAGCGAGGACGACGACGAAGATCGTGTGCAAGAGCAGTGGGCGCCAACCGACCTGACATCGGTGGCCGCCGGATCGGAGCGCTACTCCGACATCATCCAGGTGCTGGCCAGGCAAAAGCTACCATCGCCAGATCAAAAGCACCGCTCATCCAATTGGGCCATGGCCGATGGCTACGATCTTTCCGCCTACAACCAGGCCAACGGTGTCTGGCCTCTGGGCCATCCGCTGCCGCTGCCCGACTGGGACAACGCCGACGAGCCGACAAAGGGCACACTCGTATTCGAGAACGTGTGGCAGTACGAGGAGCTAAATGGAATTGTGGAGACGGCTTTGCAACACATGCTGGAGGAGACCCACTACAACACGGTCAATCTCTTCGTGGACTTTTATCGCAGCTTCAAGCGCACTCGCCGCTCCGATCTGCGCAGTTTCTTTCAGTTCTACGATGTGCCCATCAACCGACGCCATCACATGTGCGTCTCGTTGGCGTTCGAGATCATCGCGCGGCTGGTGCAAATGTTTCCGCAGCTGGGCCATTACTTCTATGTGGTGTCCTGCGAGGAGCAGGTGGCCGACTGTAATGACTATGTGCAGATGGACGAGGAGTACGGCATGAACTCTGCGGATGCGGGCGTCGAGAAGGAGCATGTCATGGTTGCCATGCGCTTCGCCATCGGCGAGCGTCACGGCGTCATGATCCTTGACCCGGGCTACCATGTGGGACGCGCCGTGACAGTGATGTGCGACCAGAGTTACCCGCACACAGGTAATGTAATCCTTAGCATCAGCCATAATTATGATTCGCTAAGATCTTGTCTCTCACAGGCTGGTTCAACCAATCCAAGGAGTCGCACCTGCAGCGGGATTACTGCTACAGCTTCAGCCAACACAGCGACAAGTTCGTCGAGTGGAAAGAACGTGAGATTCGTGGCGACGAGGCCAATTTCAAGACATCGCTGATTTACATAGCCCAGGAATACATGACCGCCGTGGATGTGACAGTGCGACGGAATTTGGTCTATAACTTTAGGTCGTTGCTTTCGCGCGACGCCAAGGGTCGCGTCTATGCAGGACTCTATTTCCCCCTTGTACCAAACGTCCAGGAAGCGCATCTGACACTCTTCTATGATGGACCCAGCGAGCAGCGCGTGAAAGCCAAACTCATGTTCAGCGCCTTTAAAGTGGCCAAGGGCAAGGTAAGCAAAGGGCGTAGCCTGGAAGCCATAAACCAACTAATCCCCTGTGTGTTTCCAGCAATTGCCGGATTACGTGTCGCAGCATCTGATGAAACTTGCGCCGCAGTTGAATATGTCGCAGCATGAGCTGACAGAGCTGTGTAAGGCTCTGAGCGAGGTAGTATCCGATCAGAATTTTATTGACCAGGTGTTGGCAATTAACGATGACATCGGCGCCATGTCCATGGAGAATTGACAGTTAAAGCAGCCTAAGCCTGCCGCCGCATCGCCTGCAAACGCAGCGAAGGAGCATGAGAAGGATGCAGCTGCAACTTAGACATCTATTTCAAAAATTTCAAATACTTTTTCCTTTTCCAAACTAATTTTGATTTATAGTAATTAGGCGCACTAACAAAACATATTTCAATTAAGTAATATATTCCCACACATAAGGAAGTTGTGTATGCAACAATTATATAGAAACACATACATACCAACACTTTAGAAACCCTTGTATTATTTTTAAAATCGCATCTTGATTACAAAGTGTAAGGACGGTTAATATATTTAGTAATTGTTTTGGGCTTGGCTTCTTTATCAATTATTCGATTTGTTCTACGCAAAATAAACAATTTAAGCTATACAAGTAACATTAGTTAACATACTACTTTTGTTATATGCACTGTAATATTTCTGTTCAACAAATAAATGCAACATGCTATGTGAAACAATGTTTTTCTATGTTCAAAAATTTAAATAAAAATGGAGCAAATTATGTAGTATTTAGTAACGAAGGCAAATTATACATTTCTGGTATTTCCAAAAGATAAATATCGGTTAAAATTCTTCTAAAGATAGACGGTCACATTGTTGCCGGCTAATAGTCAGCTGTTCAACTTAAGTATACTTGAAATATAAATAATACTCTTCGTGGCTTGAAGGGCTTAAAAAAGTTTCTAAAATAATGCTAATTGTTCCACGTTTAGTTAACAACTTGAATTTCAAATGAAGTTTTTTTTTTCAATAGGTTGACTTATGTATATTTATACATTGTTAGCGTAAACACCTGTTGCTCAGTGTCGCTAACAAAACAAAAAAAATTATAAAAGCAATTGAAAATTAAAAGCAGGTTCTAAGCAGAAAACGAGCGCGCGAAACCTAAACGTTTCAGTTGTCGTTTGAATTTACTGTGGTGCGGTTGTGTCGTTTGAAACCGGTTTCCATACCAATAATTTGAAACGTGACGTGCTGCGTCGATCGCAGGCGCAATTCGAAACTATTTACCTTTTTAAGTTAATATAGGGAGTCAAATATTAGCTTAGCCTAAGATTTCATCACACTGAGTGCACCTCCCAAGGTATTGACGTGCTGTAAGTACTTACATACAAGCACACATATGTATATACATATGTAATATAAGTGGTATATGCCCTCGTAAGGTCTTTTGCCCCTGAACGCAACAACAAAAGAAATAGAAAGTTAACAAAGTGCACGCAGATAGTTTTTTTGTTGACGGAAGTTGCAGAGGCCGCGCAGAGTTGACACCGCAAAAAGTCACACATACACACACATGTACACGTATGAAACTATTTTCTACGCTATATAACTCGAGCTCAGGTAGCCCTCTTCGCACCTCTGGAGCTACCATTGGTATCTCTTTCATATGCTTGCCACTGCTGCTGTTAGCTTTTGGCTCATTCACCAGCTTTTTATTATTATTTCTATTTTTTTTTACCTTGGCTCTTCAACTTTCATTCCTTTGCTGGCTCTCTTTCTTTAATTTGCATTTTACGTGACGTTGACGATGTTGTCTTTTAGAAACCAACTATAAATTGGGCAAGAATTCCATAGTACTAGAATATTTTTATAATACAGTAATTTTTCATGCATATCACTGCCCTCCAATGTCAAAGATATAAGGTAATTGCCGGAGCAAAAACTGGCCAAGATCAAAGGGCAGCGACTACCATGTATAGATACGTATATATAAATGTGCATATGCGCACACTTAGCCAGACCCGATGCTCTAGAGCTGTAAATAGACAGACAGGGCATGAGCACTAGCAACGGTTAACACAGAGAAAAACAATAATTGCTGACTTGAGTGAAGCGTAGTAAAAAGTGCATTCGAGGCTGAGCTAAGTAGCCATTGGCCACGCCAATTAAAAGCGACTAATTGCCCCTATAGCTAGGTGTATGTTCATGAATTCTGAAAGCCGTGTACAATTAATA
This sequence comes from Drosophila pachea, assembly GCA_020883565.1. Classification (NCBI taxonomy): domain Eukaryota; kingdom Metazoa; phylum Arthropoda; class Insecta; order Diptera; family Drosophilidae; genus Drosophila; species Drosophila pachea. The sequence goes on from JABVZX010000001.1 coordinate 20,495,045, forward strand.
TAGTTACCGCTTCTGTCAAGGAACACCCTTATCGGCGAACTTTGCACCCACGCGTAGTTTTGGCGAACTTGCTTACTAATTCTAACTGCTTATCTCTCCAGTCTAGACACAGATACACATAGAATCGGACATACGATGGGTCTGTTGTGCATATTGCTTTGGCTGATTTTTATTGGCGTTTTGCTGTGTGGCTTCATATTTACCAAGACCACCAAGGGTTTGCCAAGATCATGGTTTGAATGGAAAACGGAGTTCCGCTATCAATATGTGGGAATTGTGGGGCTAATACATGATGCGCAGTACGCCTACAGGGATCGAGTGGGTATGTACACTCGAACGCGATAAATGTCAATGTATCCAAATTTATTTAGAATTTCTAATCACTTAAGCACTCTACAAGCAACCGGATCGCATTGCCGTCATCACGGGCGGCAATCGAGGCATTGGACTGCGCATTGTGGAGAAATTGCTGGCGTGCGATATGACCGTCATAATGGGTGAGTGAATTCGCATTGGTTTGGTTAATTGAACTTCGTTTGATGGTAGCTTTGCATCAGCAGTGTAAATCAGCGCAATCAATTAGTTATTCAGCTTGCACAAGACAAGATGGTAAAACAGAATAAAATTGAGCCCTCACGTGCATTGACTGCACAATGAACGAGAGTAAATAAAACACATTTGATATTCTACACTCTACACACATCGACGCTCTGAGAGTGGTCGTGAGCAGCATGTTGCCAGGCTAGCAACATTTTGGGCAAAATCTGTTGCATAACTCTGGGCATACTGAAAAAATACTAAGACATGCCACAAATGTGCTCAATTTGCTATTGCATACTTTTGTAGTATTCCATATATCTGTTAAATACATCTGATTTAGAATGTCCTCTATTGACCTGGAGTGCAGATCAATATCACAAAAAATGTTCACTTGAAAGTTAGAAATGTAAAAATGATTACTATCCTTGGGCTTTTTTCGAAAACATATATCATGTCAGTACTACGGTTTCCCGCCAAGTAATTGAATGTACGTGCACTTCTATGCATATTTCCTGTGTAGTGTCTGTGTACAGTTATAACAACAAAATTGGTTAGATCCGTTCGTGCGCTGCATCTAAAATGCGATTGAAATATTTCTACTGAACACTGTTTGACAGTCGTTAAAAGTCTACACTTTGTGCATGTTTTTGAAGTGTGTGTATTGCAGTGGTTCAAAATGTTGTTAAGTATCCAAGTAAATGCTTATTGTTGATTTAAATATTGCATTTTAGAAATAATAGTGATTCTGGTATTTCATAAGGAAAATAATTAACATTATTTATTGGAGTGAAATGTAATTTACTTTATCTAATACATTTTGGATATTTTTGCAGGAGTTCGAGATCCGCACAGCGCAAAGTCTGCCGTTGGTGCCATAGTCGACCTCAGCCAAACGAAGGGCAAACTTGTGTGTGAGCAGCTTGATGTGGGCGATCTGAAGTCGGTGGTAGCCTTTGCTCAGCTCATATCACAGAAGTACCCAAAAGTTGACTTACTGCTGAACAATGCAGGCATCATGTTTGCGCCCTTTAAGTTGACAGCCGATGGGTACGAATCGCATTTTGCCATTAACTACCTCGGTCACTTCCTGCTCACGCATTTACTGCTACCCAAGCTGCGCGCGGCCGGGCAACCGGGAAAGAACGCACGCATTGTAAACGTCAGCTCATGCGTGAATGTCATTGGTCGCATCAATTACAAGGACATCAATGGGCTGTAAGTGAACGAACGTGAAATGCGTTATCCAACTTGATTCTCTATCCTACTTCTGTTGTTTGGCAGGACCAACTACTATCCCGGCACTGCGTACAGCCAGTCAAAGTTGGCACAAATTCTATTCACACGGCACCTGCAAACACTCTTGGACGCGGAGAAGGCGCACGTACAGGTCAATGTGGTGCATCCGGGCATCGTAGACACAGATCTGTTTGAGCACTCGGCCACAACGGCTGTGCCATTCTTTAAGAAACTGTTCTTCAAGACACCGGAGCGAGGAGCTCGCACCGTTGTCTACGCAGCCATAGATCCTTCGATCGAGGGAGTAGGCGGCACTTATCTCAGCAACTGCGGCAGGGGTCCCTTCCATCCGGATGCCAAACATCCGACCAAGTGCGAGAAGCTCTTCAATCACTCCTGCGAGCTGCTAAAGATTAAGCAGTACGGCAACGGCGAATATACTCTCTAACTGTCCATTATTTATAAGTTTTCTAACATTTTTTCTACTGGTGCAACGCTATTAACCCTTGAGCAATTCTTGTAATATCACCTTATATTAAAAATAATGCAACATGAATGACGAATGCGGATGATATCTTGTATTTTGAAATATTGTGCATGCCTGCAGCTCAAGCCGGATAATGTCGGATAACAGTGGATAACAAGTAATACTTCAAGTTGTGTTTCACATCACTTTCAAATAAACCACAAATGTGGCAGCTGCTCAGAACATTCGTTCCGCATATTCGTTCGCGATATTCGTACATGTATATAAACATCCGAGGATTATATTTTAATTAACTTGTCTGCGCTGATTGCCATCAGCAGCCCAAAAAGTGCAATTAAAAAAGTGCAGTTACCGCAGCAGCACGCAAAATCCACTTCGATATTTGTGGCGGCAGCTTAAAAGCTGCTTTAACTTAAACAACTGCACCGACGACAGCAACATCGTCAACAACTATTATATGTCAAATTTGCAACAACAAGAAAAAGCAAACAATTTAATTTGTGCTCCTCCTCGAACAATGAGCGATTAACATTCAACATTTATGCGGAATTTTAATCGACTTGAGTTACGAGTGAAGAGGCGGGCACCCGGCTTGGGGACAAGATGGGTGGATCGATCCAGTCGGAAAAGCAACGACAACGGGATAGAATGTGTGATTGAGCACGTCGAACTTAAAATACTCTTCAGTTTTAGAAGTTCTCTTAAATTGCAACCTAACATATTACTGTTGGCTCTCCATGAATATGGACATATCTTTTCGCTGTGTCTTACTTTATAATTTCATAATGCCTTCAGTATTTTGATAGATCATCTGCCACTTGAGCGACAATATGCAAATAATCACGTTCTGTTTGCATCTTCTTCTACCATTCCTACATACATATGCATGCATCAATATCGATAGTCGTTTGTCGATTGTCGATTGTCGATTGTCGACTGTCAGTTGTCGAATTCCGAATAGCGCATCTCGAATCTTGAATGTTGAATGTGAGAAGCTGCCGCGGAATAAAGTTTATCATTTTTGTGGGCGCAGTCATCAATCAAAGCACACATGAATGAACGCTTACTCCCAGACTATCTGCTAGCCGGCCAAATGAAGTCATCTGGTGTTGGCTGCTTGCGTGCTTAGCGGTCATTAAGAGTGTGATTGGATTAGATTAGGCTTTGGTTTCATTGTGTTAGGAGGACAGCAAAAAGGTAGCTGATGGATGCCCGCTATGTGTTTGTCGTCTTTGGAATAAATCCAAATGATAGGAGTTCAGATGTTATCTGTGAGGCATGTCGTTGCGTGAATTAGTTCTATTAATGCTATTAAATCAACAGCTAAATACAAATTCATATGAGCGACAGCTAGCACAAGGCGATACCGATTACATTAGGCTAGTGTTGGAATGCGTAGCTATTACATCAAAGGTATTTAAGCGAGTCATTTGTACTCAAATGAAAACCTTGAGAATTAAAAATACTTTACATTTTATACTGAGCATATTGCAGCTCAACTCGTGAAAGTTCTGTGTTAAAAAGGTAATTGTTAATTCCTGTGGCAATAGCGCAACAATTCACACTCCATTCCCGAGCCTAGGTGTGCCATTAATCGTGCAGAGTTTCTACATACATTGCTCTTAGTGCCCATCTGCTTGACCATCTGTAGCTGGAGCTGCCCCCTCGTTAGGTTAATGTGCTTTTTATTTAAATTTGAGCCGCGCGGATAGGTAGGGGAAAAAAAAACAATTTTGTTGCAGTTACCTGGCGGCAAATTCTTTGCAACAATTTGCTGCTCCAATTAAACACGCTAGCAGCTCCGGCAACAACTTCTAGCCAAGCGCGTCCACATTAATCATGTGCCGAGATTTATGCCGACACAGCGCCCACGCCGTTGCCGACACACGTGTCTTCATTCCACTTGTGTGCAAAGCAGGTGGGCGAATCCGCCTGCCCAAATCTTGCGAGCTGCACGAAGCCCACCCCATCTGCATAACTCCGTGTTGCCAACTCGTTAATAGTTCACGTTTAATAGTCAGCTGATCATTACAAGGAACGAAGAGTCAGCCGGTGCTGAAAAGAAATTACAGTTATAATGCATTTGTTATGGCCGCAAAAGAGAACTATCGATAGGAATGACTTGTAGTGAAAAAAATCGATAAATAATTAAGCGTAGTTTACAGTTTTTTAAAGATGTACACAAAATACCGACCTCTGCCCCAGTGCATTTCAAGAGTTATATTAGTTATATTAGTTTTATTTATTTATCTAGGCATTTGCAACTCAGTTCCGTTTTGGTAGCTAGATGTCAGAGGCACATGGCCAACAAGGTGCATGTAAGACGTCCGAAAGCTCATTGGCGTTAACAAGCCAGACACATGTTGCACATTGTGCAGTAGTTATTGCAGTTGCTTTGTTTTTGGCCTGGCCGGTGTCTGTTTCTGTTTATGCTTTTTGCTGTTGATGAGTTTATTAAACTGCCACGGCTGGCGTCTAGGCCTGACAGGGAGGGCGCACATGCAGCTCGTTGAGTGTTTTAATTACTGTTGCATCCGCTTGAGAGACATCCGCCGTGTGCATTACAAGTGACCACGACTAGCACTACAGCAGCCACTTCTCCTAGTGTGTGCGTGCGTGTGAGTTGTTTGATTTACGCGCAGCCATTAGCCAAAAGTGGTCGCAGCATCTGCTGCCTGTCGCAAATGTCAAAAGGTTAATTGGATTGCGGCAGCCTGGCAGTTGTCAGCCGATAAGAATTTGCTCACTGAGCAGACACTTAAAGGCAAGCTCAGAAGGAATGTGAATGTGTCCAAGCGCGTTACTTAAGCTAATTAAAATATTAATTTATCGA
>JABVZX010000001.1:20515916-20538818 GCA_020883565.1 Drosophila pachea
ACCGCCCCACCATCCGGTACGAGCAGGTGGGCAACGGCAACGGCAACGGCAATGGACGCAACGGCGGCGGCTACGACAGCAACGCGCAGCAGGGCAAATTCAATGGCTATCAGTAAGGCGATTCTCTCTATCTCTTTCTAGTGCTTGCAGCTTAAGTCGACCCTCTGTGACTGTACTTGTCTATCGTTGTCATCGTTGTTTTTTTATCCGAGCTAACCGAGCTAAGTATTAAATGCATTCGCTGCCGGCGCAGCACTCACAGTTTGGCATGCACTGGCTTGTCACGCGCATCTCTATTTCATTTCCGCCGTCCCCGCTCAAAGTGGAACGCAGCCATATTGCCATAGTCGGGCGCGTTCCATTCTTCATTGTTCCGCTATTCTGCGTTCCCACTGCCTGCCCACTGCGCTTGCCTGTCTATGCCTCACGTTCCATTTACTTTGCCGTTTGTTTTGTTAAGCGCCTTCATTTTGTGTCGTTCCACACGCACAAACACACGCAAACACACACACACACACACGCACACGCATCGACACCATTTTACATATACATACATGTTGTGACCATCATACATAAATATATACATAAGCATTGTATTTAGTTTTAATGAATTCTAATGAAAAATGCATCGGACCACACTCTATAATGGAAAACTGTGTACGAAGACAGATGAGATTTTTTGTGTATAAATAATGATAACGAATAAAGAAGCATTTTTGTATAAAACAAAGTAAAGAAATCGAGCGTTTTATTATGTATATATATATATATATGTATATGCGAAAGATACCGCTCACTTCAGCACCCTCTCCAGCTGTCCCTGAGTGTTGTACTTGTAAACCGGATCCTGCAGCTGGCCCACTGATGAATACCTCAACTGAGCTGTGAAGCCATCCGCATCAGTTTCTTTATCGTTTTGGACAGTGCGATAAAGGACTCGCTGCAATTTGTTGTCAGGCGCAACTATATAGTAACGGCCCTGCATAACCTTTGACTTCAAGTCCTCGGATGCTCCAGCAGATTCCTCATCGGGATAGTCAATGCGGAAAGCGCCATCAGCTGGCGTGCCGTACTGTGCCTCCGGAGTTGGTGGCTCTGTGGTTGATGCGTCTCGCTGCCTGACACCGGGACGCTCGTTGGTGGACTGCGGGGAAGGCGGCAAATAGTTGCTGAATGTTGCTTCAACTGGAGCGCCGTACTGAGCGTCCGGAACTGCTGCATTCTGGTTTAGCCTGGATCGCTGATTGAAGTCTCCTTCAGGTGCACTAAACGTTCCGGCGTGCTCGATGCGTTCCCGGCTAATCTCCACATTGGACTGCACGCGGGGACGATACCGACTCGGCAGATTAAATGGCACTTCTGGCCGCAAGCCAGCAGCCGGGTACGGCGCTCTCAGTGGAGACTCAGCGCAGCTTAGGCCTATGGTCACGACAATGAGGATTAGCTGCAAGTACTGAAAATATGTATCCTTTAATTCGAAGCGTTTGCATCGCTACGCACCTTCAAAATCATTTTTAATAGAAGTGCATATGTGACTGCAGCGCGGGACTTCAACTACTCGCATTTTTATAGCAATTATGGCAAAAAGGCAATCAAAATTTGGCAGGCCGTGCACGTAACTTGGACTAGTAGGCCGCATCTGTTGCATCTCGGTTCCAATAGTCACGTAATCCATCAAAAATAATTCACTACGATTCGCAAGCCTCGTGACCTTAGTTACGGCTGACCACATAATTGGCAAGGGTTCAATCTTTTGTTCGCCCACATTTGATTACATGAGTTGATAAACGGCACAAGTCTAACGATTAAGTTGCTGCTGAGACACTATTTCATTGAACAGTCAAGTTCAAAAAGTCTATATCAAGGCAAGAATTATTGTTGTTTTGCCTTAATCTTATTTGACTAATTTAATTTTAACCTGAGTTGACCCCAAGTACTCCACACCTCTGTTAAGCATTATTTTATTAAAAGTTCGCAATGCGGGTGTTGCCTGGAGATTTCATGTTTGTTTTACATTAATTTACCTTTAATTAAGTAAACTAATTAATACATTTAATGATTTTTGATGAACACATATCTATCGGAAAATATTTGCAAAAAAGGGAAGCCAAACCAAAACTTATATGTTTTCAGTTAAATTAAACGAATAGTCATAGGTCTCCGATTTGTATTAATTATGAAATGCTCCAATGTACAGCTATAATCCAATTTTGTAGATATACTTCGAATTTTCAACGTTTTGATATGTATGCAATAATAGCCAACAATGCTTTAAAATTTCAAAATGCGCGCCCAAAATCAGCTGATTGCGATAGTTTTTGCAGCCCTGGAACTTGCATATTGCTCACAAGATCACCAGCGCGGGCATCAAAACGAACTGGTGAACGTTTTTGAAAGTATAAGATGCAGTGTTAAATTGTAACTTTGATAATTTATTTTAATAATATTAGCTAACACTTTGTATGGTATGTTTTTATTTATCTGGTTTTCTACACAATTTCCATTTAATCGTTCGATATCTGTTTGCACTAGAAATGTAATTTAAAGCCGGTTAACTGCTACGTACTCCCCATTAAGCCTGGTCAGTGATGCCCAACTTTTTCTTGAGGGATTCGGGCATCTCTGGTGGTGGTGGGCGTGGCATGCGCAGGGCGACCTTGACTGCATCGTAAATGAACCATTGGGCGGCAGTAAGTGTACCAATCATGACAATCCTAGGCATCAGACCTCCCCACAATCCTACGTAGCAAAAGGAAACAGAGAGTAATAGAGAGATAGAGAGCGGGGGATTAGTAAGGATACCATTTGTAAGAAATTTACAGGCGAATACTCACCAGACCAGCCCAGTTGTTTGGCCACATCAAGTGCGCTGGCTCCCTTGGCTTGGTTCAACTTGGACACGACCGTGTCGGCGGGATGGGAGACAATGGCACAGAAGACGCCAGCAATATAGCCAGCGGCAAATGTAACAATGAGCTGCTCACCCTTCGTGCAGTCGGCGCGTGGCTTGGGCACAACATACTTGTAGAGCAGCTCCAGGGTGCGCTCGAAGCAGGCAAACTTCATCATGGTGTACGGAATCTGTCGCATCCAGAGTGGCACCAGACCCTTATAGAAGGCCGAGATGCCCTCCTGTGCGGTCATCTTGGGCAGTGCCTCGCGCAGCGTCTTAGCAAAGCCGGGTGTAGTCTGTATTTTAACCTTGGCGGCTTCCATGGGCGCCAGCGCGATATCGGCGAAGAATTCAGCCGACGCAGAGGCGGCCAGGTACAGGCCGGTTCTGTACAGGAAGGCATTCTCCTCGCCGATAGCATTGGAGTACATAACTTTGAAGACCTCATATAGACCGAACTTGCACAGACCCTGCATGGAGTATCCGATGAAGGTGGGCGCCCAGCCCTTGGCCAGACCACGAACACCTTCCTCAGCCAAACTGACACGGAAACCGTTCACAACGCTCTTGTACTTAGCGGGATCCACCTGCAGACGGCACTTAACCAAATCCAGGGGCACGACCATGGTGTGGGTGGTACCGCACGAGATGATGCCGCCCAAGCCGCACAACAGAAAATAGTGGTTGGAGCCAAACTCGCAAGAATCTGAGAGAAAGTAAAAACGAAACTTGTTCATTGTAAATGTGATTCCAGTGTAACTCGAGAGTCTGCATCAACTTGCCTCCCTGGGCAGCGGCGGCAGCGGCGAAATTGTGATGGGGGGTCAGCTGACGGGATGCTCCATCGTTGGCCGAGGGCAGGAGAGGTGCAGGTGCGGGCGCTGCAGATTGGCAGTTAGCAGTGGTGAACGGCGATTTGAACACCGAGTTCTGAGCAGCCTCAAACAAGGACTTAAACATATTGGCTAGCGGCAGTAAGGAAGAGTGAGAGAGAGAGAATAGACGTTGAGGTTAACAGTTCATGATGTAACCGAAATGATCTATTTCATCAAAACATCGCAAAAACGCCTAGGGTACCAACGGAACTCCATTTAAATTAAATTTAATATTAACTGAAATAACTTTACCATTGTTCTATTCACTGATATTTCATTATTTATCGATCTGCAGTCACTATTGGCATTGATCTTGCTGCGAATCGAACACATTCCACAATTTTTACATAACTTTCCATTTTTTTTGCGCTCATGTTACGCATTACGTAACTCATTTTCTCGATCACTAATCAAAAGTTTTTGAAAACAGTTGATTCCGACGATATGGTCGACATGAATAACTCTTACCTCAAAGTGCGAGGAAGAAAGTGCGGGGTGCAGAGCAGAAGCTGAAGTCTAGCTGAAGTCAAAAGTTTCGTTGTTGGGTTTCAAAAATAGAACCCAAAGAACAACGTTTGATGTGCGCCAAACCAGAAAACCAAATGCAACACTCACAGGCAGAATACCAACGGATTGAACACAATATTCGCGCGTAGGGCTGTCGCCTGCATCAAAACCTAACGGTTATAAACGGTTACAAAACGGCAAACCAGAGAGTGAATGCTTTCAATCGATCCGTATTTCCATGGCAGCAACAAATATTTCTTAAAGCATTATTCATGTTTCTGAAGACTATTTCCCCAACTACAACTCAAAAAAAAAGTTTTATATTTTGAGAAAATCTTCTCAGAATTGTTATTGGCAACTCTCAAAGATCTTGATATTTATAAACACGCAACAATTCAGACATTGTCTGCTGAAAAAGTTCTATGCTACGGAAACTCTGTTGCCCTTCTTTTTTTTATTTGCTCTGTAAAAATAAATTCATTAACGCGTCGACAGCTGTTGCCGCGACAATTGGCAATTGGCTCTAAATCAAGGCTAGGGGTGTCTGTTTTGTAAAATTTAAAACATTTTATTGGAAACAGCATAAGTCGTCTTAGAGTTAATTTTAGTTAGTAACTTTATGTACTTAAAAGTATTACAAAAATGTACACTCTTTCGCGTTCGAGTCGTTCATAACTTGATAGTAAGTACAATTATTTTAGTCGGTGCTTAACATACAATATAAATGCTTAAAATATGGGAAGTAGCTGCATAATAATACTTTTCGCAATAAATTACGGTACACAATTCGTGTGTACCTGGACAAAAATGGCAAAGTAATTAACAATATGGTATAAACGAATTAAGTACTAAATTGGCTGGCGTTTTTTTGCAGAGTGTGCCTCAGTTGAGCTACCCGCAATGCTGCTCAAACTGTAGCAGCAAGGGACTCAAACGTTGTTATTGTTGCATTGGACAGTTGAACTTTCCTCAATAACCGAATAGCAGCACAAAAAACGAAGTTGGCAACCAAGCGGACATATATCATACTATTGCTGGGGACTACGACTCGGCCGTCTCCATATGCCGATGGACAGTGACCGGCGCCAGTATATAGTGCGAACGTGGCTCCTCCGCGTCCAACGGCAACGTAGTCTGTCCATAGACAGAGCCCGGACCACGACAAGGCGACGGAGTAGCCTGCTGCTGCTGCGGCTTATACCGCTCCGTCTTGGTGGCAGGCTGATTACTCAAGTAGGGATGCGGGTTGGACTGTTGACGGTTAGTCGGACTCGATATGGATGTTGATATGGACATTGTGTCCGATTTGCTGTGCCGCTTGTCGTGCAGCAGAAGCGGCTCCGCCAGTGTGAAGCATTGCTGATCGGAGCTATCCTCATGCGGTGTCATCGTACTATATCCGTGATCCGATTCACCGTTGGGCGGTCGACGATAGTAGCTGCTCCCACTTGACATATGATACGGCGATATATCCGCGGCATGCATCAGTTGGCGCTGAGCTGAAGCATGATCGTAGCCGCCCATAGGCGGCTCCTCATGCGCCTGGCAATCATCGAAGTTGAAACGTGACAGTGGAAGACCATAATTCTCTTCTTGCACTGAATCCACATAGAACTGATCCTGCGCTTGTGCCTCCAGATTTTGGCGATAACAGTAGATGGCGAAGCCTATAACTATTGCTAGCACAACGATAGCCCCGCCGAGTGGTCCAAAGGCGGAATAGGCATGCTGCTCCCGCTGCGGATTGTGCGCGGCGAGCATCTCAAGCTCGTCCAGTTCGCCGTACGGTGTCACCGACGCCAGCACACCGTTGAAACAGCCAGCTTGGGACGAGCAAAAGGGCGTGCCGAAGACGTTGCCATCCACATCCTGCTGACACCACTCGCAGCCTTTCAGGCCCAAGCACTCCCGCTGCGTAACATACGCCTCACAGCCAGCTCCACCTTCTCCCTCACCGCCAGCAGCACAGTTTGGCAACGAGCTCAAGAGCTGCGCAGTGGGCGGCAGAGCGAGGAAATGTTCGCTGGGCGGTGCACAGTAAGGAAATTGACGCGTGTAATTGGCGTAGTCGTCAAGCCGCCCGCTTCCAGAGCTGGACAGCATGGGGCACTCGCAGGGGCATTCGCAGTCCGTTTGATCCATCCGCTTGCAGTTCAGGCACACTCGATCTATGGTGCTGCACGGACAAAATGCGCCGCCATCGCAGCTGGAGTTGAGCACAGCCGCAAATAAATTGCTGCCCCTTATCAGGGCGATGGCGTACTTTGTGCGCTCTCCATGCACCACATTGCCCAGAATTGAGGACAGAGAGGTGTTGAAGGCGTAGTAGCGCTGCAGCGTGCGATTCTGGTAGCTGGCACAGCCCAGCTTTCGCACTAGCTGCCCGTGGTTGAGCATATCGTTGGCCAGATACGATTCTTTGTGGGTCAAATGCTCGTGCGGGCGGCGTTGATTGCGTGTGGGTGTCGATACCTGCATCATACTGGGGTGTGCCAACAAATATCCCTCATGGTCAAACAGAAGGCACTTCATGTGCGGCAGCTGACAGAGTGGAGTGCTGTCCAATATGATTCTATAGTAGAAGGCATACGGCACATCCAGTGCTACCACAGCCACGGGTCGGTCCTGCTGCGCCGAGTGTAAAGCATCCGCTTTGCCCTCGAATATCGTATGTGCTATGGTTACAATATATCCAGCTCCACCAGCATCCAGATACGGCGCCGTGCTTACAATGCGTCCTGGCTGAGCCATAGCTTGCCGAAACCAAGGGCGCCGCGTTGCATCGTAGCTGCTGCTTAGCAGACAGCCCGGATACAATTGCAACACGCCGCTGACACTGGCAATATAGCGTCTGATAATGTGACCACGCAGTGCTCCATAAGTGTTCTGATGACGCTGCCGTAGCAACTGCATGGCCTTATACAATACGCCAACCTCGTGCCGTATCCGAGGACACAGACCGGGATTAGCCAACAGGCCACTCGAATCGCGTAGATAAGCCATAATCGATTCTACGTGACGCAGATGTGTGCGTGGACGGTTGTTGTGAAGAAATGCAAAGGGAGAATTAAAGGCGGCTGCACTCAGAAAAAGTGTGGGCGCATCTGCAGATCAAGAAGAGACATATATTTCAATCACCCCAAATTCAAATAAGTGTATTTACCCATTGTGGCCATTTGTCTAAAGTAGCGACAAATTTTGGGCGCTCCAGGGCCACCGTTTTGCAGCAGATCTAAACGATGATATAGCATATCCATGCTGTCACCATAGTAACCAGACTCAAAGCTATCTGCAGCATCCTTTCCGCTGTAGCGCTGTTGCGATGGGGCGATATTAGAAGCGACATTGCCGCTCGTGCTGGCCGTGCTCACTAAACAGAGTACATAAATACCCAGCACAGATTGCCAGTGATAGGTGCGCAGCAACTGCTTGTGGCCCAAGTAGACGCTGGTGGTGGCATTGCCATGCTCCTCGTGCAGCATCCTCTGCAGTAAGTTGGAAAAATCTGTTGCATTCTCGAGGTAGGCTATGTTGACTGGGTAAGCTGTTTCGCGCTGGATGAGCGGTCGAGGAAATGCCGGATGGGCCAGGGTGTTGCCATTGTCGCGGTCCAACAGAAACGCATAGCTGTAGCCCTGTTTGGCCGCCGGCGATGTATTCGGATAGTTCAGCAAATCCTCTAGCAAATCAGTCAAGTACAAATTGACGCCAACGACGCCGTACGGCGGCACAGCATGTGTGATGGCAACCAGCACGTCTATGAAAGGCGAGAAATTATCAATGGTAATCCAACAGTGCTATCAAATAGACTCACCTCCGCTATCGACATCCACAACGGGCGGATGAACTTCCAGTGTGTTCATGAGAAAACGCTCTGTGAAGAGCGCACTGAAGACACGACTGCTGGCCCGGGGAATGGTCTCCGCGTGCATTTTGTTGAGCACAAAGAAGCGGCCTGCCAATTGTGCCTCCTGGCCAGCAGGCAGCCATGTCCTGACATCAATATCATATTTCGTATAGTTCTGCGTAGCTACATCGCTAAGGAACTGCTTTTCGTACATGATGCGCTTTTCGTCCAGCACCACGGCACAGGTGTTGATGACGATCGGGGACATTAGGCGACTCTGACCCTGTGCAAGAACGCGCAACACATGCATGGCGTCCGACAGATTGGTGAGCAATCCTCGAGTCAAGTAAACGAACTCAATGGGTTGCACCGAAACATTGACAAGGCGACTTTCTTGAAGTCGATGGAGCATTTGGAATGCATATTCGAAGCCCAACGTATGGTTGGTCATACCGCGTCCCAGGCTCAAGTTATTCATATAATTTACAATCTCCTCCTTATGGGCGCGTGTCGCACTATAAATGCCATGAACAGAATCGGATGGAAACGAATCGAGATACATGAAGTCTGCCTCGCTGGATACCGTCACCAATGATATATAATCTGTGTCTTCCAGCAATGACAGCAACTCTTGAACTGTGTGAAAATCAAAGCCAAATTCAATAAATATTTGTTATTATTGTTCTTACTCCATGTTAAGCAAACCTTACCAAAGCTTTTAGTTATCTCAAACAGCTCCGCGTTAAGTGCAGATCCCACGTCAATGAGCAGCATCACAAATTTTCGCTTGATCGCCGATACATATAGACTCCGAAAGAGTGCACTGCCCGGCGCACCATCACTGTTTGAGAGAAAATATATGTGCTTGAAGTGGCTTACGTTGCTGCTGGCCTTGTTTTTGTGTTTGTTCTTGCTACTGTTCGCCTCGTTGTCGCTGGGATTTGTGTTTAGGATCTGTCGCAATATTGATAACTGCTCGGCAATATAGCTATTAGCGGCAAGCGACCGACCATTGTTTTCATTCAAGAAAGTGGCGCGCGACACCTCATCCGATTTGAGATAGTTAAGTATTTGTATTTGCTGCTTGTTGTAATGGGGAGAACCTGTGGATTCGTATCCGTTGTCTGCATTGCTCTCATAGTAAGGCTGACATCTTTCTATTTGTGTATTTAGGTATAGATGCATATGCTCGTTTTTGGCAGGAACATTCCTGTGTTCCCCTTCGTCCACTTCAAAATCAGACTCACTGTCTGGTTCATCATCCGCTTCTTCATCATAGCTGTGCTGCTGTAGAAGCACTTTGCTAAGATTGAAATTTAATAGATCGCGTAGCTCGAACACCACATGTGTAGCTCTTTGTAGCTTTCGTCCCAGACGTTGGCTAAATTTCTGCAGATCCTGCTGCACTGTCTCGTTGCCATTGCCAGACGAAAGTCGTGTGGTGACAGAACTAGAATAATGAATGGAATCGAAGATTTCCTGCAAAGAATTTATTTATGTTATTCTGAGCTACACTTGGAAAGAATGCTTTCTCACACACCTGTATCTCGGTTACCAACATCTCAGCAGTACGTATACTATGTAGCTTGCTCTCCACATTGTGTCTCAGCTGTACAACGTTCTGTTGATTATAGTTGACGAAAAAAACACTAGCGGATGTTTGCTGGAGCGGTACATAACCGATCGCAGCATTGGACGTAGGCACTTTGAAATTATTGCTAGTTATGGTTTCATTTGTTGTGGTTGTGTTTTTGCTTATGTTTAGAGGTAGAGGAGGAACATGTTCAATGTTTGGCGATGTGAGCACAGCTGTCGCCAGGTACAGGAGCAGCGTGATGCAGCTCCACATCTTGCTGCTTTCCTGGAAGGCTTTGAAGCAACGATTACCGCGTCATTTAGTTAAAATTCTATTTGTTGTAATATTTTTACTATCCTGCAAGAAGCTGATGGCGATATACTACACACTTGGGCGATAATTTCCATCGTAAAGCTGAGCACCAAAAATATCGATATTTATTTAATATTATTATTATTCATTTTATTTATTAAATTTAGAACAATTTATGGAAACAACTCATTCATTATACAAACATACTTATTTTTAGTCATATTGAGTGAGTTTTATTAAGCCTTCATAACATTTAAAATAAATACTAATATTAAGTCACTTCAGTATTCCTTGTAACCAGAAACAAAGAAAATGGAACTAGAGGTGCTTTAAAAAGTATCGAACTTGCTTCATAGAGACAACAACACATTACTAGCCGTGTGAATCATAACAAAATTTAAGAATTAAAAATAAAAAGACAACAATGGCAGCCACACTTAAGCCATATTTGACTGCTGTCCGACATTCATTAACTGCTGCTATGTGTTTACAAGATTTTCCATCGCAAGTAGTCGAACGGCATAACAAACCAGAGGTGGAAATTTGCTCCAGCAAAGAATTGGTATTAACGCCTATCGTGGTGTCGAGGAATGAGAGAGAAAAGGTGCTTATCGAGCCATCCATCAACTCAGTAAGGGTCAGCATTGCTGTAAAGCAGGCGGATGAAATCGAGCGTATTTTGTGTCACAAGTTCACACGTTTCATGATGCGTCGAGCTGAATCCTTTATCATACTTCGTCGGAAACCAATTGATGGATATGATATTAGTTTTTTAATAACCAATTTCCACACAGAACAAATGTATAAACACAAGCTGGTGGACTTTGTCATAAGTTTCATGGAGGAAATTGACAAAGAAATCAGTGAAATGAAACTTGCGGTAAATGCTCGAGCACGCACCTGTGCTGAGGAATTCTTGAAGCGCTTTTAATGATTATATTATAATTATTTTCCATTATTATACCATAATTCAATCAATAAATATATTTGTTTACGCCAAGTCGTTCACGTGAAATGCATTTACTATCTACTTAATAAAGCAGAAAAATGAATTATTTTAACTAATTTCAATTACAAAAGCTATGGTGACAAACTCACTTCTCCTCATTAAACATAGAAAGTATATAGAAAAGTATTAATACGAACGAATTAAATGTAGGTTCAACATTCATGAATTTGAATATTCGCGCGTATTCAAAACAATTTTATTTATGTTGTGCAGCCCTGATGCATAACAGCACTGTCTGATTGCTTGTCAACAAATAAAAACACGCGGACTGCTGCAACGAGACTCAAGTTAGTGTTAAATAAATATGGTTTCGTCAAAATTAAGAAAAAATACAAGCGTAAAGCAAAAGAAATTTGCAAGCGACAATGACATCTCAGAATCCAAAGCGAAAGGTTGGCAAAAAGTTAAAATTAAGGGCCATGTGATATCGAATGACTTCATCGGCTATGAAGGGCTAATCGGCTTGGAAGTGCTCAAAGAGTACGATCCAAATCTTGTGAAATCAACCCTCAATCAAAAAAGTATTGACAAGGATAACAAAAAGGTTAAACGTCAAAAGCGGCCAGGTCCCGTGAGAGATTCAGAAGCTTCGTCCAGCGAGGAAGATAACAGCGACGGCGATGCGGAAACTGGAACACACAGTGAAAGATCCAAATCCGTTAAAAAGGCTCGCATTATTGAACGTCGAGAACAGCGTATTCAGAAGAAATTGAAGAAGCGTGAAAAACGAAAACAGCAGCGGAAAGAAAAGGTTTCAACCCCTACTGCTGGGTCTAAGTCCGAAAATAAATTCACGCCGAACGAGGAGTACCCACCAGATCGCTTCGCATTGCTGCGACCCCCACCATCAGACGATGAAGTCGAAAATCATGTTATCTCTCAAGATGAGGAAGTTGAATTACTTGTGCCTTGTCCTTCCGCCAAAGATATGACCAAATGGAATGGTATGGGAGTGCCAGAGTCGATAATACGTGCTTTAGCCGAACAAGGATACGAAGAGCCCACCCAAATACAGGCCATGACGCTGCCCGCAGCCATACATGGAAAAAAGGATATCCTTGGCGCTGCTGAAACTGGAAGCGGGAAAACGCTAGCTTTTGGCATACCTATAATCACAGGCATTATGGAGCTGAAGCAGCGCAACCGCAATTCAGGAATTCGCAAGCTTCCAAAGTCCAAAGGGGTGCAGCCGGTTGTAGTGGAACAATCTAACGACAATCACGAGTTGACACCACCGCCTGAGGAGCTTGATTACGTGCCCGGTGCGAGTGATGAGGAGAGTGACGATGAGAAGCATAATCAGTCCAAGAATACTCCACTCTATGCAGTGATTTTGACGCCCACCCGTGAATTAGCCGTGCAGGTCAAGAATCACCTAGTTGCCGCAGCAAAGTACACCGGAATTACAGTGGCAGCCATCTTTGGTGGACTATCAGTGGCCAAACAGGAGCGAGTGTTGCGACAATGTCCCGAAATTGTGGTCGCCACACCAGGTCGCCTGTGGGAACTATATACCCAGGGCAACCAGCACTTAAAGAAGATTGAGAATGTTAGCTTTCTGTGTATCGACGAAACCGATCGCATGGTGGAGAAGGGACACTTCGAGGAGCTGCGCAGTCTGCTGAAGGTGCTGAATGCTGACGAAAATCGGAAGCAATTGCGCCAAAACTTTGTATTCTCCGCCACGTTGACGTTAGTTCACGACCTGCCCGACCATATGAAAAGTAAAAACATTGACTATATATATATATCGTATATATAATTTTAATAGTTTTGTTGCAGAACGAAATATTGGCAAGCGTCCTAAGTTCATCAAACAGACCGTAGATCAAAAGATTGAGAGCCTCATTGAAGAGTTGGGCATATCACAGCCAAAAATAGTGGACATTACGAGCAGTCAACGTAAGCGAATGGTATCAAATTAGAAAATTGTTTTTAATTGTGCCAATAAATTATGTTTTAGAAACGGCCCAGACGCTCACTGAAAGTCGACTTCTGTGTGCTATCGACGAGAAGGATTACTATTTATACTACTTCGTGCAGCGTCATCCCGGTCGGACGATTGTCTTCTGCAACTCCATTGATTGCGTCAAGCGCCTGGCCACTTTGTTCGGCTTGCTGGAGTGCAATCCTTTGCCGCTGCACGCTAATATGATTCAAAAACAGCGACTAAAGAATTTAGAACGCTTCCGAGATAGCCCAGTTAGTTTACTGATTGCCACCGATGTGGCTGCCCGTGGATTAGATATACCAAATGTTGAGCATGTGATCCACTATCAAGTGCCACGCACCAGCGAGAACTATGTACACCGATCAGGTCGCACGGCGCGTGCCAATAAAAATGGCATTACTGTCATGTTTATGGAACCGGGCGAGGTTAAGGCCTACGTTAGGCTGCACAAGACGCTGGAAAGAAGTACGTTTTCGATAAAATATAATCAAATTGCCTAAGCAGTACCATTTCTGTTTACAGCCGAGGACCTGCCGCTGTTTCCAATCTCTGATCGGTTCCTTGGGGCTGTCAAAGAACGTGTTAACTTGGCACGTGAGCTAGATAAAGAGGAATTAAAGCTGCGCCGGATACAGACCGAGGAGGGTTGGATGAAAAAACATGCCGAGGAAATGGACATGATTATTGATGGATACAACGATGAATCGTGCGTACTATTCTTTTGACTTGAGTCACATTTTTAACCCGTTCACATTGTAGGGGTAGCGACCAGGATGAGGATCCTTTTGTTATTGAAAGACGTCGCAATCGCATGCATGTAACAGCGGTACGAGCGCAACTCACTGCATTGCTTGCGCAGCCCATCTTCCCCAAGGGATTCAGCTTTAAGTACCCCACTAGCACCGGTCAGCTTCTGTCGGGCTCCGACATTGCCTCCAGAAATACCCAAAGTGCTGTAGAAACTATGAAAGCGGCCATCGAGGACATGAAGCAGGCCAAAAAGCAACGCAATAAACGCAAACGTACGGTGTAGGAAAAAATTAATATATTCCGGCTACTGTACAAATACATATACATTGTAATGTAAATTCACGAAATTCAATGTTTGGAAACAAAGTAACGAATGCCGCCCTCGGTAAGGCAGCGCGCATGTTTGGCTAACAAGGTTGAAACGGAGAGCGTTGGCGTGGTAAAGCACCTAAGAATAGAATGTGAAGTGCAGAATTGACGACAATAGAAAATTAAGCTTACTCAATGTACGGCTCCATCTCGTCCAGGGTCCATTTTCGCTTTGCCTTGAACAAGGCGCGCATGCGATCGTTGATGTCGGGTGGCAGCTGCTCTTCAGATAGAGAACATACACAGGGCTGGGCACCTTCCTTGTCCAAAATGCCAAGGCCTCGCATGTACTCAATTTTGCAGGACATACCTTCGGGCAAGGCTTCCTTCCAGGTGCTCATAAACTCCTCGCTTCGGAAACGAAGGCCAGGCTGCAAAATATTCTGGGCCACAATGCGTGCCACCAACATTTCCTGATATTTGAATCTACCCGGACGGATATCACTGGGCTGCGTATATATATCGAATAGTCCAGCCACAATGGGCTCCGGAGCAATGCCTTGCAGTGCGTAAATTGTCTCTGCACGGTCTACCTCATCCAGAGCCCAAGAATTTTCCCTTATCAGTCCAAGCATCAAATTAACAATTCTATATTCGTACTCGTAATCGAGGATGCGTATGTGACCGTCCAGGTCAAGGGCTCTGTACCGATTCAGGCCTACAATGAATTGGGCACGACTGCACTGCACTGTGTCTAACAGCTGTTGGAAGCTGAACAGCAACTTTCGTTCAATGCAGTATTCGTTCTCCGGACCGGAATAGCGGGTCAATTGCAAGAGTTCTCCGAGCTTGCGAAACCGCGGTTGTATTTCGCGGCATTCAAAGTACTCATGGAATATAGTAAGGACCTGCCTCTGTTCCAACGTACGCGGATTCTCCAAATCATCATCGGCACTGTCATTAAGACTACGTTCCAATGAAGCATTGGCGTTACCAGTGCGCGGACTTTTCAGCGGAGAGGTACTAGTAGCGGCAGCAAACTTCAAGTCCGGCACCAACAAGAGGCTGTTAGAGATCTCGGCTGCCTTAACGTCATAGGTGCGTTCATCCGTGCAGAGTACTACTTTCTCATGCAAGTCGCCCTTAAAATGCAACGTCTGACCAGTGCGTATTTGCTGCAGCATATGTTCGTCTAGTTCCAATAGTCGCAAATTGTCGCTAACAATATCGGCTTGGGGATAATAGAGCGCCTGTGTAACTTGGGTGAGCTGGCGTTCATCCAGTTTTGCATGCTTAACAATAGCTTTCACGTCCTCCGGTGTACGGACGTATCTAAATAAAATTAACAATTATAGTTAAAGTTTATTTTTCTTCATTATTCGAAACTAACACCTCTGTTTCTTGGAAATCCATCACATCAGCTACGCGCCAAAAACAATTTCTATCTGCCAACAAGTGGCTTCAGCGTTGCCACACTATTATAAAAACATTTAATAAAAAACAATCTTAAGTAACGTATTGTTTTACATTGTACAATAAAGAACTTTGCTCCTAGAATTTTTGAACATAATTAATTTGGTTATCGAGTCTGTATATACATATATAATATCACTTAATTGGATATATGAAATGTGGAAATGAAAATGAATCCGTTTCATTTTGGTGCTGCCAACTTAATATAATATCCAATGGTCACTGTTACTTTCTATATTGGCCTGCATACTAAGCTTCAATAACATGTAGTCACACAGCATGTGCGATTCATAAACAAACGAACAACAATGGAGAACCTGGCGATGAAGAAGGATTGGTCTGATGAAGAGCGGCTAGAACTAGCGGCGAAATTGGATGCTGAGCTCGATCAGTTCATAGATAGTTTGGAAAAGAAGCGCTATGAGGAGGGATGGCCGGAAGACCGCTGGCAGGAGGAAATGGACAAACATCCGTTTTTCATGAAAAAAACTCCTCAGCCAGGGGATGAAGTGCATCCCATGTTTGAGGGCTTGCAAAAACTCAAATACGACCCAGAGGAGAACACATTAGAGGAACTGGCGCTCAATTACAAAGAAGATGGCAACTTCTATATGAAACACAAGAAATTTCGCATGGCTATCTATTCCTTCACAGAGGGCATCAAAACCAAGTGTGATGATCCAGACGTGCTGGCCGTCTTGTATAACAATCGTTCAGCTGCCCACTACTTCCT
Organism: Drosophila pachea; assembly: GCA_020883565.1. NCBI lineage: Eukaryota > Metazoa > Arthropoda > Insecta > Diptera > Drosophilidae > Drosophila > Drosophila pachea. The sequence goes on from JABVZX010000001.1 coordinate 20,532,152, forward strand.
CAAAAATCACCTCTCCGCCTTAAATGATGCTCAGCGCGCCCTATTCTACAAACCAGACTACACGAAAGCACGCTGGCGCGCAGCCCAAAGTGCCTACGAATTGGAGAAGTTTGACGTGTGTACGAAAATGTGCGAGGAGTTACTCGAAGTGGATATTGATCACAAGGAAGCAAAGGCACTCTTGCATAAGAACAAAATGAGAAAGGTAAGATTTACAAAAATTGTTGAAATTACATTAAACAAAATTACTTCAAACACCAGATTGAGGTAGAACGGAATCAGCGCAGGGAAGCTGCTGAGTCAAAGCGGAGCTTGGCCCGATTCCACAAACTGCAGAATGCCTTGGAGCAACGTGCTGTTAAATTCGATGACCAACCAATCAATAAACGACCGAACATAACTGAACAACTGTTGCGCCCAAAGTTTCTGCCGCTCGAGGACTATCCTGTGCATCTGGACAACGATGGCAGCACCTTAATATGGCCCGCCGCCTTCTCCTATCCCGAATTTCTAATCAGCGACTTCCAGCAGCAGCTGCCCGAGACAGTCACCATGTCAGACTGCCTGAACACATTGTTCGCCGAGCCATTGCCTTGTGATAAGACTCTCAGCTATCGCCCGGATAGCGTTCATGTCTATTATGAGAACCGCAAGGCTGGCTGCGTGCACAAGGTCAATCCGAGTAGTGCGCTGCGTGAGATAATCAACGAGAAGGGCTTCTTTGTCTCGGGAGGCGCCCTGCTCTTCTACGTGGTGCCGAAGGACTCGCGTGTCGAACAGGAGTTTATCCATCAGCAACGCAGACCTCTGGTCTACAGTTGACTCAATGACACTATAGAATTGTAAAGAAAGTAAACGCAGTTTGACTGCTTTTTTGTACATTAAAACAAAGCATTGATACACTTTTATTGTTTCTTGCTGCAAAATGTGTTAAAAGCATATGTATGTATATATTTGTAGCTTTGGTTGAGCTAAAAGAAGCGTTATCAGTAAATATAGTCTATATCCTTGCAGAAGAAGCTGAGCTGTGAGCATAGTTGAATTTGTCGTTTCAATTTCTAACTAACTTAGTTGTACAATTCGATGATATGTTCAATGCAAAGCCAAAAGCGTAGGCGCAGGCCACTCAAAGCGGTTCACAGTTGTTAAGCGATTAACTGGATATATATTCGTAGAATTAATCTAATTTACTTGAATTACAAGCATAAAATCTCACACATTGATCTGAACAAAACGATCAACTGCAGCGACTTAAACTAGTTGTGTTGTTGTCAATATCCGTTAGCTAGTAAAATAAGTCAACAATAGTTAGTGTATATACGCCTAAAAGCCTTTCCGATATTAATCTATATTGATATTATTGAGCATATTATTAAGCAAATACTGTGGGTGGGGGACAAACAACCAGGAGACACAACATTCGATATCAGATATGGCGCACTATATACGAGTTACTCTAAATGATATGATCTTATGATCTGAGCGTTGCTTAACGTAATTAGAATACTTATGGCAAAAAATCAGCTCGAGCCTATGAGGCTCTAACACTAAGCTAATGCTGCATCGAGAGGCAATTACGATTACATTGGAAATAAATCAATTGGCTTAAAACAAATCACACGCAAACACATCAACTTAACTGACTGTGATTGTAGAATAACAACAACAATGGCAATACAAAAAATGGCTATTACTGCGGCGACGCTGGAGCTGCAGCTGCATTCCGCTGGAGCACATTGTTCAGCCGCATTTTCAGTGGCGAGAAGTCGATTTTTTTGAAGCGCGGCAGCGAGGCAAACTTCTTCATGCTGTTCGTCGGCGGGGCCACCTGTTGCTCATTGGGTGTATTGGACACCGACTGGGATTGGGTCATGGAAACCTTCAGATGTTGCGGCTGTAGATGCTGCTGCTGCGGCTGCTTCTGATGGTTGGCGGGCGAGTTGCCAAACTTGGCAAGTGTTGCATATTTCTGCAGCATGCGCGTGGCACGCTCTGCCGCTAGGTAGCAATGCTCGTACTCATCCTCCAACTGATTGGCCTTCGACTTCGCCTTGGATTTGCATTTAGCGCTTGTACCGCTGCTGGTTTTGGAATCGAGCGCTTGCCCGTCGTCAAACTTGAAATCGATGTTTTGCAGCACGGCAAGCTGCAGGAGCTCTTCCTCGCTTTCTTTGTTCAGATTATTATTATTGCTGTTATTATTATTATTACTAATTCCTTGGTTGGCGCTTTGTCTCTTTGTGGCATGGGTGACGGCATAAACACCGTCAGAGATCTTGTGGGCGGCAGTCTTTTTGGTTAACGTTTTAGTCTTACTCAAAGATGATGAAGATGGTAATGATGATGATGATGATGCCTGAGCCTGAGGGTTGCCTGAGGGTTGCGCCGACTTATGCCGCTGTTCGATAATCTTCTGGGGCGACGATATATACAGATTCTCCTTGCGTTCACGGCGCAGCTTCACGCCGACCAAATGACGCGAGGTGTCTGCGTTGCTGGGACTGCGCCGCTTGGACTTCATGGTGTCGCAGCTGTTTGGATAATAGGAGGGTATCTTGTCATCAACACTTATGATGGACTTCCGCGGCGTTTGATAGTAGTCTTCCTCTTGCTCCTGCTCTTGCTGCTTGGCGCTGCCAGCAAGTTGCTTCGGTGGCAAAGCCGGCAAGAGAGGGGATTCAGTGGGCGTGCTGGTGCTCAGGCCAATGCCATGGCTGAGCGGCGGCGGTTGTTGCTGCTCCAGCTCCTGGGATGCCTTCACGGCCAAAAGATTCTCGTACAGATGTTCAGCCAAGATGCTGTTGCTATTGAGGGAGGTCACATGCATGGACTCATATATATCGCTATCGTTATGGGCTGCCACAACTGCAGCCAGGGGTGATTCACAATTCGCCGTCTTGGCCGCTTGCTCGTCCGTATTGCAGCTGCTGGTTGACGAGCAATACGAGCCCGTGGAGTAGCCAGAAGTGGTGGAGCCAGTGCTAACACTCGGTTTCTTTTCCAGCAAGGCTGCGTTATGAACCTCAGCTGTCTTTTGCACGATCGGTGCCATTACGCAATAGCCATTCAATTCCTCAATCAACACGTTTTTGTTGCGCTTCGCGAGCTGCGAACTGCTCTGAGAGACCGCGCCGTTGGCACCTACCAAATTAATGGTGGACGTGTTGCAGGCGGAGAAGTTGAAGTTGTTTGGTATCTGTTCTGACACATTAAGGCTCAGCAGCGATTCGGCTTTACTAAGTTGGCCAACAATTTTATTCAGCAACATTTGACGCGAATCCAACTCGATGGCCGAGTCCTCGAGGCTAATGTTCAGCTCGTCACCAGACAATGCCTCTGCAAAGGTGTCCAAAAAGTTTAGTTTGGATAGATCTGGACTGGAGAAACTGTTGCGATGCGCATTCCTCATATGGGATGGAATTCGCTCTGTAGGGAGCACAGCCTCCGGCGTTGGTGCGTTTTCGTATAGAGGCAAGTGTTCCTGTTTCTGCTCCTGTCGCTGTGGCGGATCCACTTCTGCTACATCTCTCGGTGGGAGTTCACCTACACTAGCACTACCCGAACGACGTTTCTGCCCAAAGAAGTTGTCTAACATGTTCTTGTATTTCTTCTTTTTGGCCAGCTCGGATTCAGGATTAGTACTGGATCTTGGAATCTCACCCGGTTGAGTTTCAAACGTGTTGATTCGCTTCCGATGGGCAGGAAGTGGCGGCAACACAGGTGGCGTCTCCATAATTGCACTTGACGCAGAAGCGGACGCTAGGTTAATTTTCTCATAGATTCCTGATGCGATTGAAGCGCGGGAAATACGACTACCATCAAAGATTTCTTCATAGATTTGTGAGACGCGAGCGGAAAATGAAAAGTTGTTTGAATCCAGGTCGAAACAGAAGGATTCTGGCAAATTAGGCAATGGACCAAGTGCTTTTTGAGCGCTATAAGTAAACGAAATATATGTTGAATTGTTTCTATATTGCAAAAATATGACCAACCTTGAGTCGCGGCTCAGTCTGCGTTGTTCTAGGAAGACCTGCCTATACAATTCCAGGTTTTTGATAGACTTTTTAATCCACTTCATATGTCTACGACACGCAATTTCTGTTTCCAGTGCAAAGTATATAAAGCAATCGCGTCGATTCTGCGTCCAGAAGAGACCGTACGAGTGCTGCTTGGTGCGAGAGGTAGCCATACTTATGCTTACTCCAGGCACATTGACTGAGACCGTGAGCAATTTTTGTTGTGAATGATCACTTGGAGTCTCTTCGTCGGCCATGCTCTGAAAGCTAAGGCGCAAGAAACAGGGCACACATTTAATGGCCTCGATCTTGACCAGACTTCTAGTCCATGTTTTGTAGCGCAGCGCAATGGCGCGCTTGTCATGTGTATCCAATTTGACGTCCATGCACATAGAAATTTCATTGTGGTCCATTTTTGGTGGCTTCGGTGGATTGTTTTAAGTGGATGTGCGCGGGTATTTGGTAAATGATTAACGATTATATAAATTTTAAATGATTTTCTGTCGATTTACATCTTTTCTTTTTACTTTTTTCGTTTTCTTGCCAATAACGGTGAGGGTGGAGCTAAATGGTGCAAAAAGTTATCCACTGAATTCAATGTGTACACACCGGTGTTTACGATGGACGTTGTACGCATAGTTCGCGAGCGAAAAAAGTAAACGATACACAGAATGTTGTGGTAGTATTTTTCGGGATTTGATGTACGGTAACACTATCAGCAGTTTTGTGAATTTTCCGTGGGACGTTGACGTTTTTGTCGTTTGTTCCGAATCAATCATTGCGGTCGTGGTAGAATCCGAGTTCGCACTTCTTGACAAAGAATTTTATTAATAAAAAAATACGTGCGTACATATAGCGCTAAGCAAAGGTACACAAATAGTTTTAAAATCTTCACAGTTTCGCACGATTTACGCAACGCAAGCAGCTGCGTCGACAGCAGCAGCAAGTGCTAGAAATTGCAAGAAGGTGGAGGGGAAGAGTCCCTAAAATAGCAGCGCAAAGCCAAATCACAGTCTGCGCATAACAATAAATTGAATTAATTAGAGAAATACTCAAGCTAGTAAAAGTTGACATTTATTAAAGAAAAAAAATTGTAATAATTGCTAAAAATAGTGAATCATGGCTCGTTTAAAACATTTGTAATTCCCAAATAGTACTTTTGAAACAGACTTTGAAAAGTACTTATTTTATATTCATCGGGTGAGTAAATTGACAAATTGAAATCATATATATATATTCATTTTTATAACGCCTACGTCACAAGTAGTGTGCGTGGGCGTGAATCATGCAAAAAGCATATGCGCATGCAGATGTATACATCAGCATATGTACATGTTTCGCATTTTGCCGCACACTTGTTTCCCCATTGATTTTCCCCTGGCACGCGCACGTGCGGACTTCCAACTGGTCACAGTGGTTATCCAATTGGACCAACCTATATTACAGTGAAACAACCCTCAAAATTGCCCTTTCTTGTGAATGTTGTTGTTGCTGTCAGCTGTTGGATCGAAATTATCCGTTTGTCGGTTTCACATTTTAAATTCTTTCGAAATGTGGAATTTTCCATTACTATGTATAATTGTGATCAGATAAACTACCTGCTTAACGGTAATCGTGTATGCCGGCCGTCTTTTTTCCATCACAACAACAGCATTCGGCCAGAGGAAATGCATTGAACGCAGCTTTCTGTTATTCAGCTTTTTATCAGAAGAACTTGCAGCGAAAGCTTTTCTCGAAATATCTTAGAAGTGCGCAAAGAGGCATTTGGCTTTTATAAAATATTGCAGAGGCATCAAAAGACATTTGTAATTAATTGATGTAAAAAAAAACGAAGAACATTTTTTGTCATATTCCTAAAGACTTTTTCACAAATGATAAAATAATTAATTAATTAATTTGACATCCTATACTGTCTCCCAAGGTAGTACATAAATGTGTAAAAAAAAATAAATTTGAAATATCTGGCATGTCCATTTATTCCACTTAATTAGTGATTCATTTATGCAGATAATGTAAAAAATTCGGCAAGTTTGCGTCTTCGATATATTAATTCTCTCATTGTCTTATATATTTATTTCAGTACACTCGGATGGACATATTATTCACTTGATCAAATAGTGAATTTGTTGTGAAAAATATTGCTTTTTTTTTATGTCACTTATAAACTTACTATCAAAATGTCGCGTTCAAGTAATTTGTTCCATAATTCGGGTTCGAATTTAAAGACTAAACAGTTTAATTGTTAACCATTCGATTCAGCATAAAATACCAAACATATCCAATAAAATCACAACAACCAGACTGTATTTAAATATTCATTTGTGTATAAAGAACTGTAAAAAGATTTTCCGTGTGTTTCGTATATCGGGAAGTGCAATAGAAACGTAAAAGAATTATTTAACTAGAAAGATCCACAGTCCACATTCCACATTAACATTTATCCACAAAGAGAGACTCGCAAACTCTCTTTTGCAGTCTCAGTCGCACTCTCATCTTGTCGATTGCATCTGTCAAGTTGTGATAACGGTTAAGCGCCTAATGGCAAGTTCGCTCAACAAGACGAGACACAGGCGCAGATTGGCTGCGATCTCGTTTCTATCGAATATCTCATTAGATGGCACACATCGGGACACAAAATTTGGCGCAACATT
>JABVZX010000001.1:20563534-20576353 GCA_020883565.1 Drosophila pachea
CACCAACTGCTTACTTATAGAAAACTCGCTCTGCAAATAAAAATCGTTGTGTAACATTTGATTTGAATTCTTTAATGCTATTCTGGTGGTTCATTGAGCGAGTTTAATATAAGTCGAGAGTTAGGTTTGCTGCCGATTGACCTCAGGTTGTTGTTTGATTGTGTGATTGATTCCCATAAGCAGGTTATGGCAACCAGCAGCAACAGCAATCGGCCTGGCAGGGCGCTGATCAACAGCAGCAACAGCAGCAGCAATGGATGTCCTGGTGGCAGGTAAGCCGATGCCAATAGTAGCAGTAGCAATCAACCATTACATTGAATTTCTCTCGGTATATGTATCGTCGACAGCAACAACAGCAGGGAGCCGGGGGATCAGCGACCAATAACGCCGGTGGCAGTGCGGGTGGCGCCTCAGGCGCCACTGCCGGTAATGATGGTGGTGCCACGAATCATTATTGGTCTCAATATTCATACTCTACACAGTCCAATGCCGGTACAGACAAGAAATAGGAGAAACAGTTCAACCTTGAGGGCATATTGTTGCCGCCAAAAGGCACTATCATTTTAGGCAACCACACACCCATAACTACACACACACACACATACATATTTCCCACACAACAAAATGGAAACAACTTTATAACATAGTTTTTAACGTGGAAAAAAAAGCGAAAACAAAAAGCGTGCATAAAGTTAGTGTAGCCAGTTTTTAAGCGTCTGAAAAGTCCAAAAGTTAAGCAACGTTCGTAACAGTTGCTTAAAAAAAAAAAAAAGAAAGCAAAAATAAATAGGAATGGAAGGAAATCTTCATGAACGAACTGTTTATTTGTACGAGTTACGTATCTACTTGCAAATTAATCTCCGGCATTAATTACAAACAAAACCTACATTTCTTGTGCATTATGAAATTATCTATAAATATTTTGTTTTCTTACGCCGATTAGCATTCTTATTTTTTATCTGCGAGAAAACAAAGTTATGTTAATAAAGTTCTTTTTGGCTCACTATGCATAATCTAGGACAGTACAATTTGTTTAACGTTTAATTATGATAATTGTTTAATTTTTTATACATTCACGAAATGCTGGAAGAGAAAATAAAAGAAAATTTAGTTTAACATAAATAAATCCATACACAGAAATAAAATCGAGCTGTTATTCCATACGGGTTGTATATGGGTTGGATTTCTCATAAATGTTCACCGATAAGAGTATTTATCGCGTTAAATTTTATCGTGGAGCACTGGCATACCGCTAACGTTAGTTTTCGTATTGGCTTACGCCAGTTCATATTTATCGAAGATCGGGCGACGTTGCGTCAAGTTGAAATCGATATAAACCGATAGGTAACCCACCCGCAATACAACACCTATTCATAAATATAAAGCCCCACGCCTTTTATTGTGAATTCGGATTCATTATCTTAGCCGTAGCCGTAGTTGATAGGCACAACTATTCATTCACTCCTGAGGTATGTAATGCAAATGCGAATGCGATAAGAATGGTCAAAATGACGCATACGCCAACAACAATTACAAGAAGCAATAAACGGCGTGACTTTTTCCTAATTGATTTTCCCCATTTTTAGCTGAAAGGTACACAACGAGGAAAAATGATAGGCATACAGCTATTCAACGAAATTGGCACAATTTTCAGAAATGTGAGTATTCTGTAAAAGACATAAATTTATGATTAAGGAAAATAATGAAAAATATACGCGAAAATTATTGCAGACGCCTACCTTTGCTCTGGTTTTGGAAACCTTGCTACTGATTGCCGTTGTTGGCCTACTTCTTCACAGACGAGGAGGCCGAGGGTTATCCAAGGAGCAGCAGGAGTATCTGATTGAACAGTACGAACCTGAACCTTTGGTGGCTGATACAGATCCGGAACATCCATTGCTGCGCACTCGTCTAGTACAGTCGAGAGTGGGCAAGCACATTGTGGTGGATGGGCACAATTGTTTGAATTTTGGATCGCACAACTATTTGGGCTTCCTTCAGGATAATGATATCTTGGAAGACGCATGTAAGTCTCTACGCAAATATGGCGTCGGCTCGTGCGGTCCACGAGGATTCTATGGTACAATGGATGTGCACTTAGAGCTAGAGGATCGTTTGGCCAAGTTCATGGATCTGGAGGAAGCAATTGTGTACTCCTATGGATTCTCGACTGTAGCCAGCGCTATACCTGCTTATGCCAAACGCGGGGATATTATTTTTGTGTAAGTTTAGAGGTTCTGCCAGCAATTACCAATTAACATTTAATAATTCGTATTAAACTTATGCAGCGATGAGGCTGTTAACTTCGCCATACAAAAGGGATTGGATGCATCGCGCAGCGAAATTGTGTTCTTTAAGCACAACGATTACGTAGATTTGGAGCGCTTGCTTATCGGACAGGAAGAGCGAGACCAGCGTAATCCCAAAAAGGCACAAAAAACGCGTAGATTCCTTGTAGTCGAAGGCATCTACTTGAATACTGGTAAGATGTGTCCGTTGCCGCATTTTGTTGACCTGCGCAAAAAGTACAAACTCCGTCTGTTCCTGGACGAGAGTATTTCCTTTGGCACACTAGGCCGCACTGGCCACGGGATCACTGAGCATTACAATGTCAGCGTAAGTCTGTGACAGCGCGAGTACTGACCTTAATCGAATTATCTTATGTAATTGATGTGTTCGTAGCGCGATGAGATCGACTTGATATCGGCCAGCATGGAGGGTGCCATGGCGACGATTGGAGGCTTTTGTGTAGGCTCGCATTTTATAGCCGAGCACCAACGTCTGTCTGGATTGGGTTACATTTTTTCCGCATCATTGCCGCCGATGTTGACTCAGGCGGCAATTTCGGCACTCGATCGCTTTGAACGGGAGCCGCAAATTTTTACTCAGCTTCAAGAAAAATCATTAAAAGTGCATAAGCAGTTCCAGGATTTCACAAAATTGACGATTGGCGGGGATCCTTTATCCCCGGTAAAGCATTTGTACCTGGCTTATAATACCTGCACATTTGAAGAAGAAAGCAAGCGGCTCAGTAGGGTTGTAGACAAGGTCAGATTTGCGATTTTTTATTTAAATTTATTTATATTGAAGAAACTTTATATTCTATATTTTTTCAGTGCATTGAGCAAGGCGTGGCAGTGGTGGAAGCTGCCTACTTGCAAAACAGAGAGCGTAAACCGATTCGTCCAAGTATTCGTATTACCGTAAATCGGCTTTTGGAGGAGGACGAAATATCTAGAGCGTTCAATGTTATTGAATCCGTTTCCTGTGCTGAGCTTTGATTACATTTATTATTCTTGATACATAAATTCATTGCGTTCCTATATAATATTGCTGACGTCCCAGAAAAACAGCGTACATGCTTTTATAATAATATTTATACACCAGTTTAGTTGTACTAGTTGTCGGTACAAAGATCTATTAGTATGCAAAAAAATAATAAATTTTTTGATATTTTCAGTTCAGTTAAAATACATTTTTCGTGTTTTTAATATTAAATACTGATTAATTAGTATATTTGAACAGCAATCGAAACTAATTTAAATATGCTCGATAGCGGTGAGATTAATTATCAGAAATCTCGTTTATCGATAAAGTGGTATTTTCATTCTTATTCTGTAGACCAGTTCTGGTCACATTAATTCAGAAACGAAGCCGAATCGAAAGCACGCACGACGCGCTGTGATTTTCAGTGTGATTTTTGCATTTAATAAGTGTAAGTGGCAACAATTTAATGATATTGCAACATATCGCGTAAATAGCTTGGTCTCTTCGTCAAACAGTTATTCGCGCGTAAACTTTATTTTGGGAGTGCTCAACACAGTCGATGCCGACAAATCGATTTTTTCACAGCTTGCCGGTGGCAGACGCCGCCAAAGTGTTAATTTCGTTCGAGTGTGATTGTGTATTCCAATAAATAATATGACATAATCGACGTACATATGCAGACGCTATTGACTTAATTGACATAGTTTTTCTTTCCACTCAGCAGAATACTTACAAGTGTTGCACATTTTGTGGTTAGCGCGACAGGACTTTGCTGTTCCTTTTGTATTTGAAGTACGTGAGCGGCGCTGTTTTTCCCCGCATGCTTTGATCTCCAAATTCGTTGTTACCAACATACACAGATGTCATATACACACATATATTCCCATTTCATTTGGGCGTTACAGGATGATATGATTTCCAGGCTGCTTTGCGGTCATTTTCCAGAGAGCCCAGAGATGTTATAGTTGTCCCGCTTGCACACTTTAACCCAAATCATAAAAAATACGATTACCCCAATAACAAAATCTACCTGTTCTCATTCGATGCGTAGGTTAGCACAAGGTATACATATATAGATATATGTATTTGAATTTTTGCTAATTGTATGACAAGCGATATTCATTTATTTTAATGTTGTATGTACGTCAATAATTAATCGCTACGCCCAGTTATCGTTTTCCAACACTACCAAACGCAACTGCTTCCAGTCAAAGCGCTCTCTCATTCCTCTTTTTGTAGTTGCCGTGCACTTGTGAGCGACGGACGTGTGCGTTACAGAAGTTTAATAGAGATAAATGTTGTGAGGTGATGTTTGGCTAAATTTATATATATACAGCTCAAGTTAATTAAAGTTGGTTAAGTTGTGAGAAAAGCGATTTGATATAAAATAAGTGCATAAGCCGTCTGCTCGAGAGCCGTTGCTTAGACCCGCCATTGCGAAATACGCCGTTATTAAGCGAGGTGTGCCCGCGTTCCGACAAGCTTAAAGTGCTGGCGTTAACCAATGTCGAAAATCGGTCTAGTGCAATTCACGATCATCAAAAAATAAAAAATAATTCTATAATTTTTTTCCCTCCCCTATTTATTTAATATACATATACAAAACGCAGCCGAAAAACGAACGCGTGTGCTTGTCAGTTTCGTCGAACTTGTGTCTGTGTTGTGTAAACGACGTCCCAGCCGCACGCTATAAGAACGAAAAAACAAAAAGAGACAACGAGGACTACGTCAAAGTTGGAAAGAGCAGAAGAAGAAACAATGTGAGTGCGAGCCCGTATTTTATTATTATTTTTTTTTGGCTTTAGACTCGTATCCATGTCTGTGAGACTTTAATTGTATTATTCACTTTTCTATAGAGGCAAGATGGATAGACAGCGAATACTGTTTACTGTTATGCGTGGTTGCCGTTTGACCGGTGACGCCATCTTTTCCCTCACCATCAATTTTCGTATTTTTTTGGGTTGGTCAAGCACATTCCGTAGGAGTATTTTTTTTGTTTATTTCTTTGCTATCATATTCGGAACACTTCGTTCTCTTTCTTATTTTCTTGGAGAGAATTTTTGATCAAACTCTCACTTCTTGTTCACTTTTTAATTCTGGGTGGGTGGAAGTTCTCAAAAGATTGTATATGTGTTAGCTTTCTATTCGTGTCTGGCAATATTCATCATACAGGTTTGAAATTTGAATTGTCTCATTTTTAAGCTTAACTTAACCTTTATTATTATATACATTCATTTCCAAACTTATACATACAACAACCGGTAAATCTTGAAGCTTACGCGTGCCTAATGCATTTTCCGCTAACTTGGCGCATCTGTTTACAAGTTTCTCAGTCTCGACGATGACCTACTTATTCAGTTTGCATTTACTATGTCGCTGATTTGCCTTTTGCATTCGATTTAGAGAATAGCTGGTTGGTTATATGTATTTCATGGTTGTATATACATTTATATTTCTCGGTAAGGTCTAGAACTTAAGTTCTATAGTGTATGTGAAGTTAACGATAACGTCAAAGGTTTACAAAACTTCATCTCGTGTAATAGAAAAAGAAAATCTGCCAAAGTTCTACAGGACCAAGGCGTTGCACTTGTTTCTTAGAAGAGTAACCAAATGCAAATATATTAACGCCGTCATCGATAAGCTTCATATTTTAATAATTTTTAACGAGGCGGTAATAGTCGAATTGTTAAAACGAAAAAAAAAATGAAATGAGTGTGACCAGTGTACTAAAAAAAATTTATGAGGAGTCTTAGTTGACCTCATTTTTTGATTTGCGTATGTGACTGTATTTTTGCCGCTTCCAATTAGCACTCAATTAGGGAAAGAGAAAAGGAGACGGCAGATCAGTTGAAAGTGTGTTACTATGTTCTAGGTTAGTTTTCATGTTTCTTTCATTTTCAGAAAACCGCTTATCAGCCGTATTAAATTGATAAAATAAATGTACAATGGCATGAGAAGTCAGGTATCAACTGCCTCATGACGTCATAGCACTCGTTTTTTCCGCAAAACTTGCCTTATGTTGCTAATTTCAATTCGCCAATACTCATTTCGTAAATGTGCAAACAGGCACATGCACACTCAGTCATTCGCTTGATGAGTTTATAATTCATTTCAATGCTACGCCTCTCCTTTTTGTACCTCAATTACATTTCTCTATTCTGCTCGAATGTTGTATGTACATTTTTTCTGTTTATGTTTTGTGCTACTTGTGGCTCTCGTGGTATGCGATGAATAGAATAAGAGCTACTGCAAGTGCCTCATAGATAACCAAGAGGTTTTCAAATGTAGTGCAATAGTTTTGCGCCGACTAACTTCAACAGGTGGAATTAAAAGCTGCTCGTGACGTTCTGGGTGGGTGAAGAATGGCACTCCAAAGAGAATGACAAAAACTATTGTCATATTCCGCAACTACAGTTATCTCTGGGCAACAAATTAAGGTGTTGAGTGGACGAGTGACAAAGGCAAAGAGAGAGAGAGAGAGAGAGAAGGGGATGTTTGTCGACGTTTTTGTGGGAGGAAGTGCATAGTTAAAACTGTAAACAATTGTGAGGCAACCTAGAAAAGCAGCGACAAAAATGTGTGAATGGAATACATTGAATTCGATTTGTTATTGTTGTTGTCTGGCTTTGCGGGCGCCGGAAATAGAATAGAAATGCAAAACAATTTGCATGTAAATATAGTATATACAAAAACACTATTACTACATAAAATAGTGTGTAAATCAATCGATCAGAAATAAGCTCAGTCCAATACCAATTGAGGTGCCCAGGCACTATTCTAATAACCACTTTCTCAAAAAGAATATAATATAAAAGGGAAGTAAAATACAATACGGCTTATTCATTTCGAGTGAAAATTGGTTACTCAAGAGTGTAGATTATCAAAAAGGCCAGTAAGTGACGTCATTTGACGGCAGCCAGTGATTAATTGGCACGAAAGCTTTGAAGACTAAGTGTATAATTGTGACGTTCGCTTTGATTAATTGAGACTGTGTTTGCCACAATCACGGCGAGGTAGCTTTGGTGGAACGTACCAAATGTTTCCCCCTTCTCTCCCTAAAAAAAGAAAGAAAACAAAAACAAAACAAAGTATAGAAAACGTCGAGAAAGCAGTAGAGAGAAATAGACTCGCCTTGGCCTTAGGCAATTGACAAGCCGAATGAGAGGAGCAGGCCAATGCATAAATAAGGCAAGATACGTGTTCCACTCGCTCACACACACACAAACACACACACACATACAATCCAATCCAACATACATGCCTATTGAAGTGAGATTACAAAGAGATGCTGTTGCGACTGCGGCTCATCAATAATAACAACAACAATAACATAGACACACACACACACTCTGAGAGATAGAGACAACAGCCAAATGTACAGTTGCAGCAGACAGCAGCACGCCTGTAACAACAATAAACTCCGCTTCTGCTGTTGCTGTTGCTGCTGATGCACAACCGCACTAAATCTTGTTGGAAGGGCCTAGCAAAGCAAAGCAATGCCAAAGCCCAACATCAGTCAGACAGTCAAACACATAATATAAGACGAAGCAGAGTGACAGAGACAGAGCGAGGCGGAGATGGAAACTGCGAAAGCTCAGGCACGACAACCAGCCTGTTAATTATACAGTGTTATGAAAGGAATGAGAAAGAAACAGAACAAGAGAGAAGAAGAAGACGAAGACGAACGAAAACTCTGCTCTACGCAGAGGCCCAGAGTAAAAATGTAGACATTTGCTGCATAAAAAATCAAAAGTGGACAACAAAGAGTAGCGACTAGTTGATACCCTGCATACAAATGTGTGTGTATTATAACACGTTTGCATATTTAAAGCATCATACTAATTTAATGTCAATCAGTATTCAGGTATAATAAAGAAATTAGAAATTAATAAATCAAAATTCATATTGTGAATAGGTCAAGCTAAGGTCCCTTTATCCAGCATAAATCTTCCTCTCAGACAGTTGCATAGTGTGCCAGTGTTGGAAAATTCAAGTCGTTCTTATAATGAAAGCTCAAGACTATTATTATCTTCGTTTGCTTTCTTTGTCTGGACTACATTTCAATTGGGCTATTTGGGTTAATTTCGTTGCATTAGCTGAATGTGGGCGTGGGAAATGTGTCGTTCAAAGCCAACAATTTGTTTCCAATTAATGTAATTAATTCGAAATAAAAACCCGATATTATTATCACACGATTTGCTTTGATTCACAAAAACGTGAAACAATAAAATTCGATTTAAATGCTTGTGCTTTAATACAATAAAAAAATAAAATTTGTATATAAATGTTGGCTGCATAAGTTGAATGAAAGTACAACTAAATTCAAATGTTGCAACAATCGCACAAGAGGCGGCGTCATAAAGTTATTTCCCAATTTCCATATTAATAACAATAGACAGGACTTGGCGAAAATAGAGTGCCGCATAAATTAAATCGTACTGTAAAATCTATGAGGCACTCGAGGGGAATCGGCATTTGGGCTCCATTGGGCTTATATAATAGCTTTCATATCTTCCCTCAAAATGCCAGCCAAAGTCTGAGCCGCCTCTCGAACTCAAAGCGAAGAAGCAGACAGGCAGACAGACATTTCACGGCGGCTTTTACCATATGAATAATGGTTTGCATGTTCAACCGCAAGCGCTACTTTGCTGATGGAGGTTTAAATTAAATTGTAAATTAACACCAGTAGCAGCTGCGAGGCATGCAATGCACGCATTATAATTGTTGTTATTGTATTCAAAATTATCCCCCCCCCCGCTCCCATAGCTTGGTATCTATCATTAATGGGTGTTGCGAAAGTCGCAGTCATCGAGTGTTGTGCGTACCGAGCTAAGAGCTGATCTGTATTGCCATGATATATATTTGAATAAAATTGAAATTGAATATTTGAATTAAATTGAAGTAAATAATGGAATGGACTAAAAGTAAATAATTTGAGAAATAGATAAGATAATTATATTAAAATCGTAATGCAAGGAGAAGGAATAAAATGTCCAAATTTATCTGCTCCTATATTATATATATTTTTGTATAATTTTTAACAGCTTTTGCAATTCTACACATTGACTCCCAAATCGATTGTATATGGGCAACCCCCTCATAAATTATCAGCTCTTTATTATTTTAATTAATATGGAAAGCAAACCCATTGAAAGCGAAGTGTAAAATTGTTTCGAAATGTTCGTGTTGGCGAACGTTAAATAAATTGTCCGTTAGTTTGCATAACTTTACACCATATGAAGTACAATAATTTTAAGTGAAAATGCTTTCCGACTATATAATAATGAGGTAAAAGCACCTTTACGGTACGCAGTTTTAGTATGTATAAAAGGAAACGCCGGAATTGCCGTGCGGTCTGATAGGCCGGCCGGCCGCCTGCCGCCCGCCCGCCCGCCCGCTCTCTCTCGCGCTCTCTGCTGATATTCAATGTTTCAATTATTTTGTTTGCCGCCTCTCTCACATGTCTTCCCCTTCCCCCTCCAGCGCTGCCCGGCCAACCCCACCGGGTGGGTGTGCACATACTAAACGCAAACAGGCAGCAATACGAAAATATTTGAACGCGCGCTGCTAGCTAAATATATTCGGATGACATCATTCGGCGCAGTTGCCGACGACAGCGATAATTTTTTTTTTGCGTTTGCGCTTTGCCTATACCGAATATATAGTTTTTTCTACAAAAATTTTAATTTGCATTTTATGTTTGAAAGTAGAGTGCATTTTTGAGGTTAGTTTGTTGGGACAAGGGTCATAAAAGTCGCTGGATTGCCTCCCAGCTCATTGAACTGTTGTTAATTACATGTTGGATTTTTGCTCTGCCTTATTCCGAATTTTCTCATTGTCTCTCTTTGCTTCCATTTGTAGTCGGAGAAACGTGTGTGGAAAATATTGTATGAAGTGACGTTTCAGCAACATTCTCAGCTGAGGGCGAGGCTTCTGTTGTTGTTGCTGTTTTTTTTTTCTGCCAGCGACATGAATCGATAACGATAAGTCAAGTGAAAAGTAAACAAACGTGCCGAGAAACAAACAAACTTGACTTCGTGTTTATCAATGGACAAACATTTACGTTTCAGAGTGTGCAATGATTGTTGTGAATGTCTCTACCTGGCATCGGGTCTAGCTTGATTGAGTGTTGTGTCTCTCTCAGATCAGCTGAGAGAAAGACTTTAGCTGGAACTCGCGGTTTTCAGATTATTCTCTGCTGAACTTTAAACTTCGTCTTAATTGCCATAATTAAGTTTTGTCTGCCAAAATTAAGTGATGTGTGTCATTCGTAATTCATTCGGAGATCAACTGGAAATGGAAATGTGGAGTCTTAACTCTCGTATCATCTTTTAAATAATAATCGCTGAACGGCGAATGATGTCACTGGTTGGAAACGAGTTTTTGCATTTTTCTCAGTCGCAAATATATCTATTTACAACCCCTTTTTAATTTATTCCATTCTATCTTGAAATCATTTCCCTTTCATTTCTCCTATGGGTGGGGCTCTTTATATTCCAAGAAGAGAGACAAATGGGTCTTACGTGTGCGATATATTTTGTTGGCAAGAGAAAATAAGCAAGGCTTTATTCGAACCGTTTTATATTTATATTTTCCTTTTACCTGTGCTTATGTCCGCAAATAAGCTTTCTATATTAAAGCTTTGATTAGCTATGCACGTCGTGGAAGACAAATCTAAAATATAATATATATATACAGTAGTATTATACTTGTGTTTGAGTCCTACACATATAGGCCATTGAAGAGGTTCAACTCGATTTCTATAAAGTGCTCTGTTAACTGTTTTTTTTTTTATTTTTTTTTTTGGCACGAGTGAACACAACAGATGAGGGAAAGAGATAGTGCGATGGAGATATAATAAAATGGATGATAGTTTCTTCGTTCGACTTGAAAGTTGACTCGCGCTTGTGCGCACTTTTGGACCATGTCCATCCAGGCCAAGTAGCTGAGTAAATGGGTCATTGAACCAGACAAACTCTTCTGCTTCTTTCTCTTTTTGGTTTTGCTCTTGTGCGTAGCCATAAGTTAGCCCCGCGAGGCAATAAAAATGGTTGGTTTACTATTGTAAGCTTTTCTTTTTACATTATTTATTATTTAATGCTTCACAGTTAAATTTAATTAAAAGAGCTCTTTATGCTGTCTTCTGGTATTATTTTCATCTCTCTGACAAGTGATATTTGGAATATACAGTTATTAGTATTGAAACGTTTGTCCTTAGCATTGCATGGATAAGTCCTGTCAATGACCTCTCATATTTCTAGAGTATGACATCAGCATAATAACTTGGCTAAAATGCCCCACGTCTTCCCCTCTGCCCCGTCATATCAAACAAGCACTTAAAGCAGCAAATAAAAAATTCACCCTCTAGTGCGATGACGTCACTTCCTGTCATTCAGCCCTCATGGAACCCAACTACAACATCCCCAAAAGACCTTTTTACGACTCGCGTGTTACGCCCGCCATGTAAATATACACCCCTCCCGCCCACTTTGCTTTATTCTGGCCCGCAACTACTGGCGCTTAGTTTCCACGATTTGGCGTTTGGCGCCGGCAACAAATTTCGTAATGGCAGCCGGTGCCGGAGCCGTAGCCGGCGACCAATTCTGTCGAAAGCCGGCAAAACCGAGCGGATCGGAGGACAACCGGGTGTGGCGAGCAGGTATTTTAAGCTGGGAAACGCGCTTCATTGCGTGAGCGTTGGAGGGCACGCGGGACAGGATATCGTTGTTATGCTCGGGGGTTGCATGGTGCCGCGCCTCGTCCTACGCATGGCGTTGCGCGTGTCGTTGAACTTGTGGCCTCAGAAGCTCGCTCGCCTGGCAACATGCGGCGACACACATGTGTCAGGCAGATTCGTGCTTACTGTTATTTTGCGACCCGTATAATCAATAGGCAAGGACAACATGGGGAGGGAATTGCCGTGCACAAAGCCCTGTAAATGTAATTAGCCGGCGACTGAGCGAATATTTGCAAGCCGTAGCGCAGGACTTTAATGGGCTTTTAAGGTGACAGGTGTGAGCCTATGGCAAATAAATACGTCAGGACTGAGGGAAGAAAAACGCTTTTCATCGGATAAAAAACTCATTGTTTGGCGTCCATGCAAATATGTATACATTAATAAACGAGCACATATTTACTTTAGCATTTGATTAGTTTCCTGCTCTGCGCACTTACAATCACTTCTCTTTCTGGTCATATGTGTATGTAATTATACAAAAATTCCATAAATATGGAATTTAATTTTCTTTCGGAACAAAATGTGTTGATTTGTTGCGGACCAAGAACTCCCACAAACCATTCGCAAATGTTGCATAGGGAAGCGAATACACCATAAATAATATTCATACAAACATATAAAATATATTTATGTGGTTACTTGTTTGGCTGTCGGCCAAGTGAGTCAAGATTTGATATTAGAGTGCAACATCAATGCTAAGAAAATAAATAATCTATTTCCGAAATTTGCATAATTAATTCTATTTTTAAAGTTAGCAGTCCAATAATCTCAATAATGTAATTTGAAGACCCTGACGAACGGTTCTCAAGTACTAT
>JABVZX010000001.1:20577915-20593291 GCA_020883565.1 Drosophila pachea
CATTTTTTTCAAGCTGGGCTGTGAGCTGTGAACAAAAATATAGTTCGTTGGTAGTTCGATAAAAAAAAAAAAAAGACGCTATGTTTCCGCCCGGGATCGAACCGGGGGCCTTCTGCGTGTTAGGCAGATGTGATAACCGCTACACCACGGAAACAGTTGGGAGTTGTGCGGCCAAAACCACACCACATTTTACACCATTTAAGCTAATCGATCAAATAATTACGAGGTTATAAAAAAAATTATGCTTCATCGTTATTTACAATTGCTTACAAATTAAAGTTTAAAATTTTATTTTTTCTTAAAAATAATTTGGTAAAAAGGAAAAATAATCATATGTTTCCGCCCGGGATCGAACCGGGGGCCTTCTGCGTGTTAGGCAGATGTGATAACCGCTACACCACGGAAACAGCTGGCAAAAGGGATCTCCAAGTCCAACCAGTAGTTTTGCTTTCGGAGTCTGAACAAAAATTTACACTGTAAATACAAAAAAAAAAAATTGGGGGAGAAAAGGATTTGGCACACAATCCAATGATTTGTGTGTGTGTGTGTTGAGTAAAAATTGTTTTGGCAGAGAAATGTTCAAAAAAAGACATTTAGTGTCGCAGCCGGTAGGATTCGAACCTACGCTCCCAGAGGGAATCTGATTTCGAGTCAGACGCCTTAACCACTCGGCCACGACTGCTGTTGCGAGCCGCTCGACTAAAGCGTGCTATATACTTTCAAGTAATATATTTTGAGAAGCAAACCTTCGTTAGTTTTAATAGATTCAAAATATCTACACACACTTGAATTAAATGAATCAGTAGGAAGCATTTTGACTTTAGTAATCATACAAAGAATCATTAACAATAATAGTTGTTTTCTAATATAGCTATCTAAATGCAGAGAAAGGTTATCACTCGTAAAAAAAACTGTGCCTTCTTATCGTTTTGCATTTTTACAGTTTATTGCACTTGTGTTATTATTTGTTGTTGTGGAGCACCAGCTCCAGTAAACAGAACGATCTTTCGACAGCATTTGTTGCCCCCATGACTGAGTGACTTGTTGCATTATGAGAACTGAATGAGTTCATTGATGATGTTTGAGATAACGAACATGGAGATGATGATGACGGCGACCTTATTGTTGGCTTTGTGTGCTCGTCAGAAATATTACATAAGATTTCTCTAGTAACGATGAATGAATGCTTGAAAAATTAAATTAACTCTTGCACATGTGTGAAATGTAGGGTGCTAATTTTTAGGGTTAATTGAATGCCACAAAGTGTATGACTATGAAAAGATAACACGATTGAATTCTTCTACGAGTAGCAAAATATAAAGAAAATCAGAGTGATGCAGAGTACAACATTTAAACTAAAATGGTCAAGTAAATAGTTTTATAGTTGCATAACATCAAGAGCTCACAGAAAACGTACAGAAGCAAGTGACAGCAAAGTTGTCGCCGGCAACGCCTAAATTTAATTGATGTTTCCGTGCAGAAAGGTCAACTTTGTCGACGCGAGTCGCATAAGTTCTCCCTGCTGCTGTTGTTGTTGTTGTTTCTATTTTGCTTAACCGCACGCCACTGCGATCTATTACATCACTTCGTAGTCGCATAGCATGATAACTTAATTAGAACTTTTTTTTTTCTCTCTCAGTCTTTATCTTTTAAAAAATTGAAATTCACTTACAGCAGCTCGTATGCTCGTTGGCATTGGCAAGAAGTCAATGAACTGAACTACTAGTGTTATGGCGTTGCATTTTTTATTTGTCAATGACCTGAAACTATTGGCCATATGAGAGAAGTAGTTTTTACCAGAACAGAAACTAATTGAACCTTGTTTGGTCGTTGCAATGCGCTTGCAGAGCGTTTTATTGAAAGGAAGAAGAATGAAATGAACGCCTTTTTGCAGATTCGCTTGACGAAGCGCACCTACAGCTATGCCCACGCAATTATAAATTGTAGGGAAACAGTGGTAGATGAGCAACTCCTACGTTCAGTTCAGTGTGTATTGCTGCTCACAGACGCCCACACAGAATGGCCACTTGAAAATGATTACTTTTCAAAATGAAAGGAAGAAGAAAAAGTTCATTAAAAAATAAAACTCTTTGGTTTGAGCCAAACTTTGCTGACGCTGCCCACGCAATATGTAATCGAATGAACCTTAAGTTCAATTACCTGAGAAATTCGTTGCTGGTTCGGTGCATTCATTTGTTGATGGCGTTCCTGCTGTTCTAAGGCCGTCACTCAACATAAACGTCACACGTTCAGTCCGTTGAAAGCTGTAAGCGTTCCCCATAATTAGCACGGACAGCTAAAAAATATACGTATTTACATACGTATATACAAAATAACGTGTGTTTGTGTGCATGTGTGTAAAGTGCAGTTTTAGTATGCACAGTGCAATTGTGAAGCCAATAATGACAATGGTCAAAGGCTTCATTTTATTTGCATTTTTGTCGGCCCCCTTAATAATGACAGTACAATAAGCCAAGTACAAAGCTGCCGCTGTAGTTAGGTGCACACTTTCTTTTGTGCTGTTGAACAACACTGCAAAAGCTTGTCGTGTGCTCAATGATGCCTCCTCTTTAAATTGCTGTAACCTGAGTAGAAAATACGATTTCAATTGATATGGCAAGGCGGGCGCAGAGCGTGTATATGCGTGCGTGTTGTTCAATCGGCAGTTTGTCATTAAATTCTTAGCTATTGACTCACACACAAAAATATTTATGCAAGCGGGTATATGAATAGTGTGGAAAGGAATTACTTATACATCGAGTTATTAAAGAAAATGCTGCAATTATTATTTTAAAAAAGTGCCAACGAAATCTAAATTGAAGGTTAATATCTCACAAAGCGCCACGCCTAAAATTAAACGAGCAACGCATTTTTCTCTTCTCTTTTTTCTTTTGTTTTTGTTTTTTTTTATGTAGCACTATGGTGATGTCGCTGCACTCGGCGGCTCATCGCTAACGCGCCGCTCTTTACGCTTGAGATGCGGACCATTGCCTAAGTGATTGTTGTTGTTGCTGTTGCTGTTGCTGTCGTCGGCGAGTCGTCTTTAAGCTGGCACTTTCTTCGTTTCGTTTTGGAGGCATCAATTCAAATTCGTTAAAAGTCAAATACTACATGCATATATCTAAATAGAAGCAAATGATCTTAAAATAGTATTTCCATTTTTGTTGCTCCACGTTTATTTTCACACTCTCATGGGCAAGAGCGGTCCGCTCGGCTGCGTTCCACCACACCCAAAATAAAATGTAGGAAAATGAAAGCATATTTTCCCCAAAATTCGTTGGCAACTGTCAGGCAGCCGAAAATTAATTTGATCTGGATTTAGAATTTTTTGGGGTTGTAATGCCTAGCACATGTGTAAATAAAACTATAAACTATACAATTAAAAAGCTGACCGACTCATAGAACTATGCACCTAGTGATTTTTGTTTTTGCCATTCACACTACAAGCAAACATGTGTTAGCATGCACATACAAACATAAATGGACACATGCAAACCCAACATAAATAAGTACATTCATTCATACAGACAAACAAAAGCACACACATACTCGTTTCTCTTTTTGCAGCGCTCTCTCTCTCTCTGTCCCTGTTTCTCTCGCTCACCCTCTATAGCATTCGCTCTCTCGATTTGGTTTAATAAATATTGAGTGGTTCATTTGCGCCTCGGTGTGCAGTTTTATGCAGGCGACACAAATGTAGCGCTCTACTCTCCCTTTTTTCGATTTTGTCCTCTCCTTTTGCCACCCCCTTTTCATAGCGGGCAGCGAAAGGTTTGGGCTGCACTCTTTAAGGTCAGTTATAAATTTGCAGCTGAGGCTATCGAACGAATTATTTTTAGGTGCAAATTGATCACGGAAAAAAGCAACTAATTGTTCATTTTTTTATCAATATTTTTTTTTTTAGAGATTTTCAATAAAACGTAAATAAGTAACTAAAACATGACTGAAGTTGAGCAACCGCCACAAAACGGTATAGATCCAACAGCGGGCGAAGATGATGAGAACAGTAAAGCGCGTCCCGCAGACATCGAACAGGTACGTAAATGCAAGATTAAATTTTTTGAATGAAAATAATTGGAATTATTATTCAATTTGCAGGATATGCGGGAAATGGAGCGTCGCAAACGTGTGGAGGCCATCATGGGGTCCAAGCTGTTTCGCGAAGAACTTGAGCGCATTGTGGACTCGGCACGCGAGGGTGGCGCAGGTGCCTGTGGCATACTTCAGCAATTGTCCGATATTGTGGGCGTGCCCATAAATCGAGTGAGCAACGTGTTCAAGTCAAGCGGCTGTATGGTCCCCATCAACGATATACGTGGGGTGGAATCGATGGGGTATGCCAAGGGCGAGAAGATACTCAGATGCAAACTTGCTGCCACATTCCGGCTGCTCGATTTGTATGGCTGGACCCAGGGTCTGGGTGCACAGATCACGGCACGCCTAAAGGTCGATCAAGAGTACTTTTTGGTTAATCCTTACGGCTTGATGTTCCATGAGATCACCGCTTCGTCACTCAACAAAGTCGACATGCAGGGTCAAATCGTCGAGCAGGGTACCACTAATTTTGGTGTTAACAAGAGTCGTAAGTAGTAACAATGATATTCAAGAAAATAGATTTATTGCTTCACGCATGACCTGCAGACTTTGTCCTCCACTCGGTGGTTCATGCGGCACGCCCCGATATACGTTGCGCCATTTACATTGGATTTAGCCCTGTGGTCGCCATCTCTTCACTGAAAACGGGACTGCTGCCTCTTACCAAGGACGCCTGTATGCTGGGCGAGATCAGCAGTCACGCCTACACCGGTTTGTTTGATGAGGACGAACGCGATCGTTTGGTTCGCAACCTGGGGCCCAACTCCAAAGTAATTCTACTTGCCAACCACGGCGCCCTGTGCTGTGGCGAGACTATCGAGGAAGCTTTCTTCGCTGCCTGCCACATCGTGCAGGCGTGCGAGACTCAGCTGAAATTGCTACCGGTGGGCCTTGACAACCTTGTGACTATACCGGAGGAGTCGCGCAAGCTGATTTACGACCAATCGCGTCGTCCGCCGGAGGATTTGGAAAAGAAATTTGCTGCCATCACTGCTGACGAGGACGGTGCCGCTGCTGGTAAAGAGGAACCCACGCCCAAGATAGGTAGTCCACCCAAGTGGCGTGTAGGAGGAGCCGAGTTCGAAGCTCTTATGCGAATGTTGGACAATGCTGGCTATCGCACTGGGTACATCTACCGTCATCCACTGATCAAATCGGATCCACCAAAGCCTAAGAACGACGTCGAACTGCCACCAGCTGTGTCTTCATTGGGTTATCTGCTAGAAGAGGAGGAACTCTTCCGACAAGGGTATGGTTAACATGGGAAAATTTGTACGATGTCAACCAAATCTTATCATGTAAATTTGTCTTTTTGCAGCATCTGGAAGAAAGGTGATCTGCGCAAGGGCGGCGATCGCAGTCGCTGGTTGAATTCCCCCAACGTGTACCAGAAGGTCGAGGTACTGGAGACTGGCACTCCAGATCCCAAGAAAATCACAAAGGTAGAGATCATAACATTTGAAGATAAACAAAGCACACAACATGAGCAGACACAAAATGTCGTTAAGCTCAAGGAGATCGAGGGAAACTAATGAAAAATCTTTTTTAATCTTTGAGAAACATCTAAACAAATATAAATAGGGAAATTTACCTAAAATATCCCAGAAAAGTTTACCCTTCGATAAAAGCTAAAACAAAAAACATTCCAATCAGCCATCCATAGAAAATATTTTAGTTCTCTTGAACAAGAGCCTCATGTTGCTCCTCTCCTCTCTGCTTTGAACTCGCTTTCTAAATATTCACGCATAATATAATAGAATGAGGAGGGGAGAGAATAGAGGACTGGAGATAAACATGTCAAACATAATTTACTCATAAATAACATTGATGCAGATATTTTGTAACCCAAATGCAGCAAATTCACGAGAAAATAATTTTAATGCTAAACAAAGATATATAATATAAAATGCTTTATAAATTGTAATTGTGCATTAATCAAATAAATATACCGTCAAGAATACTAAATCACATAGATGATTTTGTGCCTTTCTAGGGAGATTCCAATTATTATTATTATTTGCAAAGAAAGAGAAAGACATTTGTTACCAAAAATCATATGCAGCTCATGTACTTAAAGCAAAGCTGATCGAAAAACTTTTTGAAATGTGTAAAATTCTTACACGTAAAATAATTAACCACTTGAATTGTGCATGTTTATGATTTTCTCATTCATTATTTTATGATTTGCCAAAGTGAACATAAAAAAATCAATTTCTTTTTCTTTGCATGTTTTCTAATTTACGTATTGTCCTTGTTTTGTCAACATTCGTTAAGGCACAAAGTCATTTATGCTTGTTGGTTTCATTTGTTATCTACATTAAATTATTTGATTTGCATTTGGAAACAAACTTAAACCATATTTCTAACATTTGCTTGCATTTGAGTGCAATTATATAAATTGTGCATATTCATATTGTGTATTGAAAATATTTAATGCAAGAAGCAAAGTTTTTGCTTCAATGACCATGTCCATGTGAGAAAAAAGTACGATAAAAAAAGTACGATGACAAAAATGTTAATATATCATTTAATATGTAGGCTATAATTGAAAAATGTATAAACCTATATCTAAAACAAATTTCTTTCTCTTTCCCTTTCAATTGCTTAACTCCGCGACCTTTAAACTCGTACGTAATACTCCAAAAAAAAATGCAAAACCAAAAAAAATAACAGTGGGTAGCCGAGGGTTCGCCCACCCACTCGACGCCGGTTCGAATCGAGGATCCTTTGCAGTTTGTGCCAGCTGGAACTACTACCAAGGAGTTTAAGCGGGTGCAACAGCAAGTTAGTAGAAGCAATGCCCATTCGATACGTAAATGCAAGTACTAATTGACCATTCTAACAGATCAAGGACAATCGCCGCGCGGACAAAATTTCTGCTGGCCCACAGTCGCACATACTGGAGGGCGTCACATGGGATGAGGCAAATCGCATCAAAGATGCTACCGTCTCGCAAACTGGTGATCATGTGGTGCTAATGGGCGCCGCATCCAAGGGCATAATCCAGCGCGGATTCCAACATAATGCTACAGTCTATAAGGCGCCCTATGCCAAGAATCCGTTCGACAACGTAACAGACGATGAACTCAATGAGTACAAGCGTACAGTGGAGCGCAAGAAGAAGAGCATTCATGGTGAATGTAAGTAGCCAATAACTATAGAATTTGGCTGCATTAGCTAACCCTTCCCTTCCCCTGCCCCTTCCTCTCTCATAGATACCGACACAGACTTTTCGGAATCGGAGGCACTCAACTCGATGCAAGCAGCGGGCGCACAAGCACATGCAAAACACGCACAGAGCGAACCAGAAACGGGTAAGAAGAAGATGGATCTATAGCATCCTGCGTTCACAACACTTATCCAAAAATATTCTATTCTTTCTGTAGAACACCAAGTTATACAGATTCAAACACAGCAGGCACCCATTCCCAGCCAGGCTGAGGTTGTACTAAGTGATGGTAAGTCGAAGGCTATTCCCTTGTTTATCCCAATGTCTTATGTCTACATTCAATTTTTGAACAACATATTCGACTTATGTCCATTTTCCAGTTCATTACAAAATTAATCTCAGTTATGTCTACAAATGTTTTGTTAAAGTTTTTATTTTTTTTTTTAAATTTTATTTTTCAAGTTTATTTTTTATGATTTGTACGCATTTTGTTTTATGTTTTATATTGTGAAGTTTCAGAGCTATTATATAATATTTATTTCTTTAAAGCTAACTCGTTTTAAAATATAAGTTAATTTGCCTAATTATGAAGTAGTTATCCTAATCAAAAACTAGTCAAATTAGTTAACATTCTATTTAATTATTATTATATTTTTGCTTTACATACTTATTCTAACGTGCAATTTTACTTATTCTATTTTCCTTTTATTTTTGAATCTATTCCACACCCTCAAAAACATAAAAAAACAACAATTTCATAAAAATTACAATACAAAAAGTTAACAAAAAAGTACTCGTAGCAATCGATACAGTTTCGACTTCATTTCTGTAATCGATATTTGAAATCTTTACTATAACAATTCTTCTGTTACATACTTTCCAACACTTCGGTTTGTGCAAATACAACACTGTCTATCCTGCTACAACTGTTATTCTGTCTTCCAATACTTAAGGAACTACCTGTTGTACGGCGTGCTTTACGTGATTTTCACTTCTGCCAATCAATAATTAATTTCAATTTTATTACCGAAAATTCTTTCAGTAGAGCAATTTTTTCATTGTTTAACTTCTTTGAAGCTGCAGTTTTCTGTCGTAAATGAATTATTTTTTATTTATTATATTTGCACTATTTTAATAACTCTTCATTTCGATATGGCAATTGAAATTCAAAATTTGAAACTTTCTTACATTGCCGTCTTGTATTCCCTTCTATTCTTTAAAATCCTAGGCAATTACAAGTGCAAGTGAATTGGCGAATAAAAGTTTTTAAATGAATTATTTAAATAAGTAATATTAGAATGCGTATAGGGTACAAAAATATACATATAAAAATGAAAAAGAACAACAGCGAAGCTCGACTAAACACAAAAAATACTACCACTCATTTTCTACTATTATAACCGAACAATGTACACGTGTGTGTGGGCAAACGCTGCTGCTGCGCTTTTAAATAATGTTTCTACAATTTCAAATAAATCAAATCTAAATGCAAATGCAGTTTAGTAGCATTTTCCGTTAGAGGTGAGTGCAGCCCCCAAGGATTAGTGTGTAGAAAACGAAAACCGAACGAAAAATAACTAATACTCGTGCATAGTATATAGAGCAGTGATCTAAACCAAATCTTCATATAGTACGCAAATTCATGCCGATTCATAAAACTAATATTACATTTACACGCCCTGTTAATTAACATTTTGCTTTGCGCATCACATATATCCCAAATTAACATTGGGAACCATAAAATCAGAGCTCTGCTTAGTTTACATACAGCTTGCTGCCTGTGATTTTTGCCGATATTGATTGTGGAGCTGAACGGAACGATCTGACTAAATAAGTCATTGAGCGAGTTTGTGTTCGGTAACATACAGTGAACTGATTTATTTTCATGGATGAGCTTAAATACAATATTTTCGTGCACAATTTAGTATTATATTTTTCTGTTTTAGATGAACTGCAGCTGATAACTTTTTAATGCTGTCTATATAGAATGTGTGCTATTGCCAGCTTACGCCACTTCTCCATTTAAAATAACGCACGAATCGATACTAATTCAATAATCTTTTCTAAATACGTTGAAACATTTACTTCTAAGTTAAGTCTTTTTCTATAGCTTTAAGCTTTACACCCACACATATACACAGCGCCGCACTCAGATGAAGACAGCGCCACAAATTGTGTGAAATTATGTTTACGTTTTATTCTCAATACTATTTTAGCCACACTTAGTTTTATTAACGGCGAACGTTCCCATACAGCATCAAATCGCAAGCCGCCAACTGGCCGAGGTACGAATAAGTTTCAAGTTTTCCTTATCTGAAACCCACCCCCTCCGTACGCCTAACCCCTGTATTTCGGTTGTACTCAATTGTACCTAATATGCTCAAGTTCGTGGACAGCGCAATATAATGCTGCATCTGTATATACCAATCCATATAGACATTTATATAAACTAATCTTGCCCCATTCAATTTGTTGATGTTGATAACTAGCCCATTCACTTATTTATATTTATATATATATATATATTCATATGCACTATCCATCCTAACCCAGTTGGTAGAAAGAAGGTACATCACGCCGCCGGGAAGAACCATGATATTAAAAAATAAACCATTCCACATTGATATTAATTCGGTTCAGTTTGGGTTCAGTGCGCAGCACATGGCAACAGACACTTCCCACTCATATTATTATCATTTAAGCCTCCTTAGGTATGGAAATATATTTTTTCGATTTCACTGTAGGTATTTAATTGTGAGCGAGTAGCAAGGTATACGAGCCGCAATCTTGTGGTGGATATGTGATATGTCTCTCATTCCGTCCAGGTTGCTGGCTTTGTGCTTGAGGTGCGCTTCCGAGAGTAAGTCTTGCAAGTTAGTCGCTGGAATAGTTAGACAAAATGTACTGATGCTAAATTGCTTTCTTCCTCCATCATCCTGCCCGCCGCCTCGATTCGAACAACCGTCTAGATTTTCAAGATCAAGATATTGAACCGGATGCGGCGAACATTCCGCGCGGTGGTGAGAGGAACAATAACCTCCTGTACGACGAAGTGGACAAGGAGAATCAAGTTGGGGTCCACGCAGGCGTTCCTTTGGGGACTAGAAAGTGTCGTCGCGATTTACTCGATGCTTTTTCGATGACCAACAGCGTCCCCAAGTCGTATCCCGATTCCCATCGCTATGCCCAACATGTTGCTGGCTTGGGCCACAAGCATGAGTCTCGCGATTTCTACTCGTACGCTTACGGGGCTGCTGTCTTGGGTCGCTGTTGTCAGCCACAGATTTGCTCGGTTCTCTTGCAAGCTCTCCACTCGGAGCACTTGCAGAATGTAGGCTATTGTCGGGGCAACCGTTCCAGCCCCCCTTCTTCCATCACAGGCACCTCACACACCAATGAGCCATCCACTCCCCGCCGGCCTCTGCAATCGGCTAACGACAATCCGCGGCCATACCGGACTGTATCGCACTTTGGCTTCAATTCGCCGCGTCAGCCGCCGCGCATGGAGCACAAGCATCTGCCAGCCACAGCGGAGAGCCTGCGCTATCGGCCAGTTCAGCGGGATATCAGCTACGAGGAGATATTTGCCACTCCGCGCTATGAGCAGCTGTGCCATTTCTGCTTCGAGCAGCTGCTGCGCCTGAAGCCCGAACTGCAAAAGCGGAGTGCCGCGAGCAGCAGCGTCGGCGAGGAGCCGGAGGAGTTGCCCAGCTGCTCGGCTCACGGCCAGGAGCGGAACGTGAGCTGCCATATCGGTACCCAAACGATCACGACTTTCGCGAGCAACAAATTCTTGACTCAGATCGAGCGTATGAACTTCACGGATGAATCGACTAATCCCAACTATGTGCCGGGACTGCAAACCGTGAACAGTGATCTGAGTTCACGTGACGTGGCAACACCTTCGAGTCCTGCTGCCAGTGCGACCAGTGCTCCTCCTAACGGCGACGCAGGAGCAACGATCAACCCGGATGCCCCTGAGAAGATGAAAACGAATCTAACAGAAGTGTGGAACTTTGGCAACTGGCAGGAGCAGGCGCAGGAGCAAGCTGAGAGTGCTCAGCAGCCGCTCACTGAGCATCGGATTACTCTCGAGCTAACTCAGCATTTTAATGGAGCTGAGCAGGCACTAGATGTGCAGCAGCCGGAACGTCAGTTGATGCCGCGCGATGAACGCCATCGTCGCAAGCTGGAGTTCGAGGAGCTTTGGCAGGATCACGTACAATATTTTAGCGCCAAGGAGAGAACACAGCAAGAAGAATCGCAGGCAGTGGAGCCCGCACTGACCATGTCCTTGGATGCGGAGGAGGCACAGTCTCTCAGCTGCAATGGTTGTCCAGGGCAACCGCAGGAGGGCCACATAAATGCAGATCCGGAGGAGCCGTGCGCAGATGAAATTCGGCAGAGTAATGGCCAAGAAGAAGTAATGGCCCCCCCGGAAGTTGCTGTAAAGCAACATGCAGTTGTCGAAATTCCGAAGATACTGAAGCAGTTCAAGCAGAGTCTGTCGATCGCGGGTGAAAATCTAAAGATTCTGGTGTCCACAACGAAGAATCTGCAAGCAGCGGACTCTTCAGAAGACTCCATGGGTGAGTGGGATGATCCAGCTCCAAGCCGGCCTCTATTTCGTGCCATTAGCGTGGAGAATATCCCGGAGGCCGATGAAACTGCCCTCGTTTCCGAGCCTCGACGTGTTGACTCGCCCAACTCCTCCTGCATAGACAGAGGCGAGTCTGAGCAGGGCGAGGAGAAGCGCGATGATGAGAAGCCGGTGACCCCGATACCCGCAAGTCTCGAGGTCAGCGAAAAGGTGAAGGACTGCGCCGAGTATCGTCATGTCGACGAAAAGGATATAGACGAGAATGAACATGGCCTTGCCGTGGCAGATCGCCGCAATCCCTCAGAGGCGACCTTCTCTGGCGAGCAAACGGCTGCTGCAGCTGAGCGGGAAGCAAGTGCGCAAAGGGATAGCGACGCCGTCGTCGACGAGGACGAGTTCACGCCAATAGAGCGTTACATACTCGATCGCATCGAAGCGGGCAAGCTGAAGGAGAGCGAACCGATCTTTGCCCGAATCGAAGAGAGCATACGCAACAAGCTGACTCCCGCGAAGTTGCAGCGCATAATCAGCGGTACGGAGGAGATTTTCCATACGCGCACCCATATCTACACTAGCCCACCGCCGCCAACTCCGCATAAGTTGCAATCCGGCAGCGAGCCGCGTCCCTCGAACTTCTCCGTGCACAACATAAACGCTCCTGCCAGCTCATCGGCCCATGTGCGTGTGATTGCTGGCAAGGCACCGCGTGTGCCTCGCTCTTGGGACAAGAGCTACAACGAGAGCAAAGAGTCCTCGTCGACTAGTTCGCTAGAACGGACGCTCTCCTCGACGACATTTGTGTTCCGGAGCAGTCCGCGCAAGAAGCGCAACTTCATCAAGGAGAACATTCGCAATGCGAGCAGACCGCGAACATTGGCCAAGTCATGCATTATCTCTAGGGCCCGGAACCGGGGCCAGCTCAAGGCTAGCGATCTGTCGTCCGTGTGCACCTTCCAGGCCGAAGAGCGTGACAGTAGCGCCCGTCTCTGGGTCTCGCTGCCCACGACTCCGCGTCTTAATCAAAATCATAAATCAGCCAGCCCGACTAATGTATATTCTCCGATCCCTCGCTCGGGGGCCTCACCGTCATCCAATCCGGGCAGTAAAATTCGCAAGATCGCCGGAACGCAGCCAGGGAAAATGACTCACAACTTGCACAAGACGGTGTCCAGTGGCACGTTCTTTATGGAGGCGTCTGATCGCGAAGAAGGAGCCCTGGTCAAGAGTATCTCCAGCACCACGTATGAAGTGGAGGTGCTGTCTGACGACCAATTGAGCGAGACCTTCACAACGCACTCTGGGCCCCTATTGGGAAAGTCTTCTGGGAAAAGGACCAACGAAACTAGCAGCTCCTTCTACTTTAGTGCCGATGATATTACCGCTACGGAGGGGAAAGATTTTGTGTCCTTGGGTATTGTTCAGGGCAGCAGTGCAGCAGGTAGGACCAAGTCCAGGCAGGAGCAGGAAATGAACGAGCAGATGCAAGGACAGGAACACCAGGACGAGTTGCAAATTGGCGAGAGCGAAAGGAATGAGCCAAGGGAAGAGTTAGGCGCAGCCGGAGGAGTCGATAGGACAACCGAAGATCCTTCCAAGTCTATGAATGTTACTGATAGCAAGCTATCCAAGCCAAAGGATGCGTCGACTGACGAAGATATAAAACGTGCGCAGAAGAAAGGCAAGGAGACCCAGGGGGAGAACCAGAAATCTCACGAAGGTGGTGTTCCCAGCAGCCAGAATTTAACTAGAAGCACTGAGATCGTAGTGTCGGCGCTGGTGGCCGAGCAGATCGAGCAGATCATATTCGAAGAATTGAATGCGTACAGGCAAAGTGATGATGACAACCTCGATGCGAGCAGTTCGGCAGACGGAACGTCCGGCTATCTGCTGAGTCCCAAGTGCGCCAACATCGATATAAAGCAGAACTTCCGGCCTGGTGGGAAGCTCTTTGATTCGGACAGTTCATCGGACAATGGCGAATACATGTTGAAAGCTGATTACGGCCTCCTTCAGTCTCAGTCCTCGCATCAGGATACCAGTGAGGATGACGACAAGCCGAACACCTCGGCCGCGGCTGCCATCAAAAGGATGCGCAAGTACGGAGGATCGACCACCAAGGCAGCTGAGCCGCCAAGGGATGAGCAATTAACATTGGCAACAACTTGTACGCTAAAAGATGGAACTCTCCAAGTGACCCAGGACCTTAGCGAAGAGGTGCAGAGGCCGCGCTGCGTCAATGGCGATATAACTAGGGCCCCGGTGTACCATTTGTTTAACGAGCGCGATGAGTGGGATTTGTTTGAGAGGGATGAGGGGGAGGTGGATGTTGAAATGGATGAAGAAAGTGAGACAGATTCAGAGTCGTTTCACCCAATTGGAACAGCAGATACTTTGAGTATCACCCACGATGAGAACAGCGAGTTTAGCCTTGAGATGCAGCTGCCTTTAGGTGCATATGATCAGCTGGAACTAGAGCTCGATACTCGCATGTTGGTCGGCAGTGATTTGGAATTGTTTGAAGACACCGAGTACGAGATCGAGTGGCCGTCGGTCAACGGCGGGAGGTACACCTTTGGTTCATTGGTTGTGGAATTGAGTGAGGAGCAGCCAGAAGATCGTTCAGAGCCTGAGTCCGAGCTTCCCAATACTAATTCGGTGCAAACTCTAGAGATAACTCAGAATGAAATGAATCAGTCCATGGCCCAAGAGCAGGAACAGCATGAACCCGAAGGCCCGCAACCCCCTGAGTAAAAACTAATTTCCTCAGAGATCCACCTATTCTTGTGAAAAAAAAAAAGAAAAGATAAATATATATAGGATATACTCATGAATAACTCGAGCCAAGCCAGGGAACATAATCTTTGAATAATCCTTAATTATCCCAGTTTTTTTTGTGTTTTTTTTTTGTTTTGTTTTATTTTGGAAATAATTACAATTTTTATTTGCTTATTGTAAAATATCTTTGGCATGTTCTTAAACTACACTTACATCAAATGAATACACATATACTAACTGTTAACTGGTGGATTATACGGTAACGGCATTTCTATTGGTTTTGAAGAATCAAAAATTAATAAAAAATATTATTTGTTTGATTAATTTTTGTTAATTCTTAGTTTTAGTGTAACGCGTGAAGAAAATGTTAGACTTAGAAATCAAATGTTAATGTTAATGTTAAGTTGCTCTGTTACCACGACTCTTATTAGCGCTGTTAAGTTTGTGGTACAGGTTAGTGCGTGACTGTTAGCGTTGCTGTTGCCACTGTTCGTGTTCCGTTCTCGACGTTCACACACTCATGAGCGCACACCCAGACTCTCATTGCGCACTGCACCGCGCTCTTCTCTTTCTCTCTACTCCTCTCAGCCATGTGCGCGTACCTGGCACATAAATACTCTTTCCTTTATGCGCCGTCGCAGAGCTTTTTTGACGCATGTGTCGCTCGCTTCCAGAGCGTTCAAGTGTATGTCATATACAAAGTCGATAACGCGTACAGGCATAATTATCCGCTGCTT
>JABVZX010000001.1:20624674-20636246 GCA_020883565.1 Drosophila pachea
GCTTGTACCCTTTGGGCAGGAGTCCTGCGAGGGCCACATCCTGCACTCCGACCACTCCGTTCTTGAAGGAGCGACTGATGGTCGAGTTGCGGCCCGGCTTCCTCGACTGCTCCACAGGTGCAGCTTCCGTGGTAGTTGTAGTTGTTGTTGTTGTTGTTGTGATTTTGCGGTTCTTGTAGCTGGACTTGGGCTTGAAGCCCACCGGGAGCAGGCCGGCCAGCTCATCCATTTCCGGATCGTCGATGTGGTGCACCTTCAGCCTGCTGCCGCTGCTCGTGGTGCTGGGCGCCGACGTGGTGCGGGGCTGGAACTTGCGGATGTGTGGAGCGAACCTGCCCAAGCCGGTGGTCATGGTCGCGGCAGGCGTGGACGAGTCCATTTGGCTGATGATCGGGTACTTGCCCGAGAGCACGCCGCTGGACAGCTCCGACTGCACGCGGTCCAGCTTATCGATGATGCTCTCCGTCGAGGCGCTCTGCCCGGGCACCGGAGGCTTCTCAGTCGTCGTCGTGGTCGTGGTCGTCGTGGTGCTCGTCGTGGTCGTCGTTGTGGGCTCCTCGCTGCTTTCGCTGAGCTCGGCCTGCTTCTGCTGGTGCTTGGAGTGCACCTTGCGCTCCAGTTCGGAGAGCGTCTGCTTGGTCTCCTCCTGCTCGATGGCCGGGAAGGGCAGGAAGCGGGCTCCGTTGATGCTGCGACTCGTTTGGATCGAGGCGACCACCACATAGCTTTCGGTTACATTCGGCGCGGCCGCATCCTCGTCGGGCACGGCAGTTGTGCTGACCACGCTGCCGGCCTCCGTGTGATCCTCATCTGGGATCTGCGGCGCTGGCTGGCTGTCGGCCGGCGGGGTGCCAATGCTGCTGGGGGTGACCGGTGCCGGGTAGGCCGTGGAGCCGTTGACAACGCTCTTCGTGGTGACCACCGAGATGACCTCACGCTCGTCGTCGTGCTCCCGCTCCTTGCTCTCCGGCTGGGTGTTCGCATCGGGGTTCTCCGCGTCGTCCACGCCCTCTTCGTCCTCCTCGTCGTAGTCGTACTCTTCCTCTCCGCCCAGCTCGTCATCGTACTCGGACTCGTCCTCCTGCTGGCCCGAGCCCTTCTCCTGGCTGACTGGGGCGCTGTGCGCCGTGCTGCTGGGTGCTTCGGCTGGCAGCTCCGTCGTGTTGTTCTCCAGCTCCGCCGGCTCTTCCTCTGTGGCCTCCGGCTCTGTGGAGAGCGCAGCCGTCGTGGCCTTCTCCTCCTCCTCAACATACTCATATTCGTGTGCTGGACTTGCCACGGTCGCCTCTTCGGTTGAATCCTGCGCCTCTACGGAATCCGTTTGGGTCTCCTCCGTGCCACTCGTCGGCTGCTTGGAATTGTCCAGGTCAGTTTCCTCGTCGGTGGCTGTTTCCTCTACCTCGTTGCCGCTGCCCGATGTGGACGATTGCACTGTCACCGCCTCCAGCTGCTCCAGTTCCTGCTTCTCCTGGAGCGGAAGTTTTTCCAAGCTGGCGGATTCCTCGTGTCCTTCGGCTTCCGTGTGGTCCGCGTGGTCCGTCTGGTCCGTCTGGTCCGTCTGGTCCGTCTGGTCCACCTGGTCCGTCTGGTCCGCCTGGTCCGTCTCGTACTGCTCGTAGCTCTCCTCCTGGTCCGCGCCCGCTGTGGTGCTCGTGGTGCTCGTTGTCGAGGTCGAGGGGCGCGGCAGCTTCAGCCTGGCGCTGTTGTAGTTGAAGGGCCGCTTGCTGACCACGCTGACGGGCTCGTTGACCTCGCGGCTGATGAACACGGGCCGGCGCGGGCTCGGCTTCCGCCCGAAGCTGGGGCGCTCCGAAGGCGTACTCGGAGCCGCCGTTGGGGCCGCCGAGGTCGTGGCCTTGATGCCGCCGCGGCTGCTGCCGAAGCGATTGTACCGCTTGCTGGTCGCCTCCGGGTGGCTGCCGCTCGTGGTCGCCGCCGTGGACGTGGTCGACGCCGACGTCGAGGGATGGAACCTGTTGCGCAGGCGATACGGCGCCGCTGCCTGGGGCGTGGCATCCTCGGCTGGCGGCGTCTGGGTGCGCGTGCGCGTCGAGCTCGGCGAGAAGCCGCCATGGCCGAACGGCCGCTGGCCCGCCCCGTTCGAGCTCAAACGCTTCTCGTTCTGCAACGGCGGAGAAGACTCCGTTATAAATTGGCCGTATACCGGGGCCGCGCCTTGGCCGCAGCTGTTGCCCCATTCGCAGCTTTGGCGGCGTCATGGGAAACTGTTACAGTTTCGACATGGCCTCGCGCCCACCCAACCACACACACACA
Source organism: Drosophila pachea (assembly GCA_020883565.1). Taxonomy (NCBI): domain Eukaryota; kingdom Metazoa; phylum Arthropoda; class Insecta; order Diptera; family Drosophilidae; genus Drosophila; species Drosophila pachea. The sequence continues at coordinate 20,626,949 of JABVZX010000001.1, forward strand.
CACACACACACACACACACACACACACACACACACACGTGGAGTCACAATCGCTGCGGTTCGTCTGTCGATTGTTTGGCGTGCGAACTCTTCTCAGCCGCCATCCCCTCCCCCGTCGCCTGCCTGCCCCATCCATTCAAGTGATTCGCAAAATTTGTCCAAAGCGTTTTGTGCACATCCTCAGACAGATTTATGCGTTCGCATTTATTACTACATTTTCGGGGAATGCAAAGAGGGCCGACTCCGACTGCGACTCATCGACTCATTGAAGAGCCTCGCTCAACGTGTGGCAGCCACCATTGAGAGCTGCCAGATTGAGTGCTGCCTGATGATATTTGGGTTGCGGAGGTGCAGAGCTCGTCTCTGGCTGCAAGTGCCGCAGGCTGCAGCTTCTTGAGCCCCGCAGACGCCAATCTACGACGGCTCACAGGTGGCTGCTTCCCAAGGCATGTATATATATATATATATATATGTATCTGAGCCCAATGAGCTTCCCAAGGCATGTATATATATATAGTTGAATAATAATAATTCTAATATGAATGCATTTCCCACCTGCCTTCCAATTGGAATATCTCAAGGGGCTGAAATCTACTTGAATGTTCGTCTAGCTGAGATTATCAATCATCTATATCATCTATCTAATTCTACTTTAACTTAAATTACAACTGCAAATGGGAATAGTTGATCGAGTTTCTAGCGTCCTCCTTCATTCCGTCCAATTTCAATCAATTTTAACCTCACTTTTATTTCCATTGCAATTTTCTATTGACTTTTGCAGTTCTATTTCAAGGCAATATCTATGGCCATATTCGTTCGTTCGGTTAATCGCTTGGCCAGGTTAACGTATTACGGGCCATGTCTATTGCCAATAAGTTCATTCGGCCAAGATTAATCTCGGCAACACTTTCGCTCCAATTAAGCAACAAATTGCGGCAATTAGCTTCAATGATATATAATGCCGAAGAGATCAAAGCATTCCCACTGAGCGAGTGGGAGTCGTGGGAGCGGGAGTTGAGGGGCAATGCGGGGGCGCAGAGCAACAGAAACTTGAATCATTTTGGCATTTGTCAGCTCTCAATGTTTATACTAAATGATATTTCTTAACTCAAATTTAAAGACTTCATTCGACTGGGCAGACGGGCGTGGAAGATTTGGGCTGGGGTCTGGTGAGAGGTAGAAGTGATTCCACACACACTCACACACACACACTTGCACATTCCATTCGTATATTTCACGTTGGCTTAATATTACTTTACTCTGACTGCGGTCTGGGGCCCACGCAGGGGGGGGGGGGAGGAGAACAATGAAAATGCGGTTGTCTGGGATTGGGATTGGGGTTGGGATTGGACTGGAGTTGGCTGCTGCTGGCCGCAGATTTCCCTGCCCGCCCGGCGGGCTGGAGGCAGTCAGATGTTGGCCAAATCAGAGCATGGCCAATTGTTTTGTTGAATGTCTTATGCAATGGCTGAAATGTTTGCCGTTACTCGAATTCGAGTGCTCCATTTTGTTGCTTTTACTTTTCCTGCTTCTCTTTCTGTTTCTGCTTCTGCCTCTCTTGCTTTTTGTTTTTGTTTTCTCTTCGCTCGGTCTATTTGCTGCCGTCTCCCACCCCCCACGGGTGAGCTCTCGATCGAGCAATCGACTTACCGCCGTCTCGCTGAAATGGGCCAGAAACTGCGTCTGCTGGTGTGGCACATTCGCACGCTGCGGCTGGGGCTGCGGCTGGAAGCTGTTGCTGCCACTTCCAATTCCAACTCCAACTCCAATTCCATTTCCATTGCTGCCACCGCGTATCGCCTTGGAGCGTGTAAATCCGTTCGGGGACGCTGCTGAGGGGGACGCCGGCGCGGATGTTGCGCCACCTCCTCCGCCGACGGGCACTCCGAAGGGGCGTGGCGAGATATCGTAATAGTCCGACTGGCGGTTCGGTTTCTGTGTGGCAAACGAGTCGAAGGAAAAACCAACAAATTATTGATGTCGACGTATTAATTGTTGTTGCTGCCGCCGTTATTGAGGCGAAATTGTTGATTAATTACGCATTCGCTGAAAGGGGCTTGATGCCGCTATATAGGTCGTGGATCCATGCCAAATCGCTCAATTAGAATGTATTTCCTGCGCAGCTCCGGTCTCTATTGGAGCCGGAACGAGCAGTCGCCCACAAGGCCATTCAGGCCACCCTACTCAGAGCCCGAAGAGGCTTACGAAGTGGATCCACTTGACCCGGCAGACGCCTCAACTGGCCGTTGTGCAGCGGGGCCTTCGCTCCGCGTGGTGGAGGCAATGCCAAAGGGCTTTGGCTCAAAGCCGTCGAAATCGAAAGCGAGCTGAAGCCGATATCGAATCGGGCCCGACCGCACAATGGAAATCTATCGAAAATGTTTGATTGAAGTGTATCAAGGTCGGGCCGCACAGCCGTCATAGAAATCAACTCGACGCGGCCGCTAATTACACAAATCGCTGTCAGCTGCCAGTCCCCACTCCGCGCCTAAGTACTTGCTGCTATTATGCATTACTGTTGCTCTGGTTTTTTTTTTTTTTTCGAAAGTGCTTCTAATGCCCCAGCTGCCTGGCTGCCTGGCCGCCTGGCTGGCTGGCTGCAGTTGTGCTCTGTTAAACAAATTGCATACAAAACGCGAGTTTTGTTGCTAAAAGGTGATTTTCATTGCAGTTGTTGTTTTCCGCTTCTTGGCGCAGTTCACGCATCACAGACACCGCCGCCCGCCCCCCCCCCCCCTCGCCAGCCCCGAAACAGAGGCGAGCTCTTCTGCTCCGCATTTGACGAGAGAAAGGCTTTCGCGTCTCAGTCGCCCGAGAGTCTTAGTCTGATTAGCAGTCATTAATTAGACATAGCTCTGACTAAGTGATCCTCATTAGGCACCGCCCCTCCCGCCCCCTCACCTACTGTCTGCCTGTCACAGCGTCGGCCGAGGGCCTGGCGACGCCCAAAAGAAAGCGGCGGTCAAAACAATCGACGGGCGGCACTTGCTGCAACTCGAAAGCATAGCAATCACGTACCGAGCGGGGGAGAGAGGGAGGGAGAGAGAGAGAGAGAAACACAGAAGGGGCGACTGAGAGAGGCGCAGAAACAACGCCTTTTAAGGAGTAACAGAATTGGCTTTCTCTTCGCGCGCCCAACCAAATCAACGAAGATATCCGACTATACTATAGGTACGATTTTAATAGAGGCAATTATTATATATCGCTTCAATTAAAGTAGTGTTTCTTTTGAGTAATGCAAAGGAATGCACATACCCATAAATTCACCCAGAGTACCTATGCAGGTAATCCTATTCCTATCTTCCTCATATTACCATGTCACGGACGCGACTCTGAGCTGATGCATTTGAAGAAAAGCGACTGTGAGCTATAAATAACTGCATGTTGATAACGATATTAATGCACTTCTCACATCTTAGTTGCATTTTAGAGGAGGGGAGGTGATAATAATAATGGATTTGTGCCAGATACATCTTTCATGGAATGATAAATTAGAAGCCGCTGAGCTGCAGCAGGAGGCCCGTCCAGAAGCTGCCCCTGCTAATTGAGTTGCAGCTGGCTGCAGTCCCACCAAAGGCCCAAAGAAGTCGCTTCCATTAGGCGAATCTGCGCTGAAGAGCAAGTTGAGCGGGCCAAGACCTCTTGCTGGGCGCTGACAAAGTGCAAGACGCAGACGGAGGCGCATGCCCTTGCGCGGCTTGGCCAGACGTGCGATTTCAATTAGGCCCAGACCGGGCGAAGTGCGTGCTCATGACGGGCCGAAGGTAATAAACAATATGATTAAACAGTTTTTCAATTAGGAGCACGTTCGAGCACCCAGCGACCGACAATGGATTGCACTCTCTCGAACATTCATCAAATAATATTTGTTGATTCGGTGATTCGTTGGTATGCAGAAGACATCGGCTTTTGTTTGCGGCTTGGCCAAAGTGAAAGTAAGCGGGAAAATGGATTTGGAAATGCGTCCATCGCTGACCAGTGCCTAGTTATAGTACTTGAGCCATTTCTTCCATTGTTTAGTGTGTAATTCGATTTACGTTTTTGAACATTGCGTGTGGCGCTACTGATCCAAGGAAGCCGTCTCTACCGAGTGCCGAAAGCCGAAAGCCGCATGCCACATGAGGCACGATGACGAGTATAAATTCATTTAATTTTCCGAATCGATCGGAGCAAAGAGTGTGTAATAGGAATTTCCTATTCGCCAAAGACTTGTAATAATATTTAATAACTAGGAAATGCCTTTCCACAGACATTTGCAGCCAAACTTGTTCAAAGTGGGCATATCTGCTTTATTATAATTTAATTAGACAGATGTTCACCTTCGAGCTTCTCTTTTTTCTTCGCTTTGCATTTCCTCTTTGCGATATTATTAAATATCAATATGGCTATATCAAAATTGAAACGAATTTACAGTGATCTTTTCGATGTGAATATTCTTCAAAAACCTATCGATTAAACAGTCCTAACTCAACACTACACTCGTGTCACGCGCTCCTCTCGATAGGCAATTCGCATTCACGTTTGCATTTTGCAAGTTGGCTTAATCAATGCATATGTGGCGTATGGCGTATGGCATGTGGCATGCGGCATGCTGTAATTTATGAATTTGATTTGATTTCGTTTTTGGCGTTGATTGGCAGAGCTTTGCGTGCAAAGAGCCTGGCTTGGACTCAGATACCAACTCAGAGCCCGACACAGACAACAAGTTACTTAATTGCCATGAGCATAGTTTATTCGTACGTTTTGGTTGCAGGTTGCACGTCGCCCGCTGCCTGCTGATTTCTCTCTACTGGATAGAAATAAACCCACATATGGGAATCTAACGGACGGGCCACGACTTCGTAAGCGAAATACAACTGAATTCAAATGCGAATTCGAACTCGAATGCAAAGCTGCGATTGGAGCAAGTGTTGCAGTCAATTGACAGCTTGATAACTTACCGAAAATTGTGGACTAGCCCCAAATGGTGTTCCATACGGAGAGCTGGTTGCGATTGGCGTCTGTTTGTTGCTGTTCTCGTTCGCTATGAATAGGAGCTGCTCCTGGTATGAGCCAGGTGCCGGCGAGAATCCGCTCGTACTGCCGCGAAAGCCATGTACTGTTTGCTGTTGCTGCTGCAGTTGGCGCGGGAAAGAGCCAGAGGATGGCACAAAACGATTTTGAGATGGAAAATAATAGCTGGAGGTATCTGAAATGCAGGCAAGGTCAACATTTAATAACTAGCAGGTAAATAAAAATAATTAATCAATATCAGCCGTTGCCATTTCATACAAATTTCGGCTTGGTTGTTTTTGCTTAATTTTTTTTTGTTGACACTTATTTACCCCGCCGGCCATAGTTAGCCCTGAAACGCGCCGAAATTCAAAATCATTGTGCCTAATTGTCAAGAGATTGCAATAAATAAATACAGCACAGGCTTTGGTCAGCATATAACTTGATATGTAAATATACATATAGATTGATATTAATATACATACATATTGGTTTGGTAATATTTAATAAAAGTATCTTTACAGTTTGCCAGAACTGCTTGCACTGCTTGGTAGAATTTGTGAACTGCTTGGCTTAAAGAATGAATCAGTTGGTGAATACGTATAGATCCACACCATTTTTATTTTGTACACTTGTAGTTGCCCAACAAAATAAACATACGAGAATAATAGGTATTTTGTTAGCTATCATTCATAAATTTTCTAAATAGATATAGACTTATGACTAATAACAAAGAAAAGCATATAGAGGAAAAATAACTTTGGCATAGCGTGGGCTCTGACGCTGAAACCTAGACTTGACAACAGCGTCAACTGCAAACAGCTTCCAGCTGCAACCTCGCATGCGTCACTCTTGGATCTGTTTGACCCACAATGTCTGGGCACAAAAAAACCTAATTACACTAACAAAAAAAAGTTTTTTTTTTCAACCAAAAAACGGAGTCCCAAATTGAAAATTGAAATATCATACACGCGCAACATTTCAAACAAAAATGCAGTGTTGAAAATTTGATCAGGCGAATTTATGCAGCAACGAGGGGCCTTCAGTGTTGAGTGGGCACCGCCTACGTTCCGTTCAGGGGATTGGTACTGCTGCGATCACAAGTTGATACTCAAGCTTCACACCTTGTTTTCGACACGTTCATGTAAATGGTAAAAATATGTACAAATTGTTTCCACCACAATACCAGACGTTAAAGTCTAATTAATTTATTGCGCTCGTGAAGAAGTTAGTGTTGAGCTCATATGCACATACCGGTGTCAGCTAATAAAACTGCTTTACCACTGCTTGTTTACTGCTTGCTGTCTTCGATTAGAACACAGAGTAGAAGACGTTTATACGGTTTTACTTTGGGTTCTGCAATGGCGCCGTATGTTAAGTAAAAGCCGACCGCGAGTGTGAAAAGCGGGGTTCGAATCCGATGCATGCCCCCGGCCGGCGTGAGGGTGTTGCGTCATTATTATTCTGGTTTGCTATCTTACACATGTATTAATATAGTTTCGAATTAATTAAGTAAACTGTTTATTCTCCTCGATATTTGCTACTTGTGTAGTATATCTTATACAAAATAATTGGAGCCTTCAACGCAATGGGCAAGAGTAGTAGTGTCTATAATCAGTACACGCTAACTCTAATCCGTTGGAGGTAGATAAAATCGTTCATTCTTCACCTTCCGTGGTACCCTGCACTTATAGCTCCATTTGATAAGTGGGCACTTGCAGGTCTCAGCTAAGATGAATACAATACACACATATATTTCACATTTTTTAAAACTTTTATATATTATTTTGTTCACGCTCGAAGTATATGATTCATTCAAAACATGTTGACTGGAATTGTATATGCTTTAAATACATTAAATATGATGATGAATAGTTACGATCTTCCGCCATATTCAAATGCATTCTTTCTTCTTATTTAGATTTAAATTTCGTGAAAGCTCGCGTTCATTTATTCCTTAGAAGTTCTAATAAGGCTCATTATTCACTTCACATTTGACCTAAAACTGTTAGACGTGAATACACTGCATTAACCCAATAACACTGGCCGGCCCCGTACCATTACCATACCGATACAGAACACTTTGATATCAACGTAGGGCCTTATTTGTGGGCCTAGGTTCTTTCATTTGGCCAATTTTGAAGCTCTAGACTTGTTCCCGCGCTTCCCCTTGGGCAGGTTGCGGGCAGTAGATTTTTGATTGCGACGGTTGAGCGATTTCCCTGTCGGACGACTCTTCTGGGAGGACTCGGCCGAAGGCTCCTGGAGACTCTTTCCGGTTTTTGAACTCTCACTGCCCGGCAGACTAGGCGGAACACTGACTACAGGGGGCACGTACTGCTTGGCCAGCAAGTCGTACTTGAGCATTTGCTGAGGCGACAGTAGCTCCCAGAACTGATAGGCGAGAGGGGCGAGATTCTTGTCGGCCAGCCAATTGACAAAGTCCTTGTAGAAAAAGTCGAATGGGACACAAACATTCTGGTCGACGGGGGCCTTATCTGCGTTCTGGTTTTCAACCCATGCACTGAAATCTGCGAACACCAATATAGTCTTCTTCTGCTTCCCTAACACTGAGGAGCCACACTTTTTGCGTAACATTTAAATTTTGCTTCAAATCCCAAACTTAAGAACTCTATATTCGACAAAGGTAAAAATCATTGATACTCAGCGCAGAGCCTGCTCCAAGCAGCTATTCGATTCATGTTTCAAGTTTGCCGCGCTGCCTTTGTCGAGTGCCTTTCAAACTGTCTGCCACATTCGGACTTGCCATTTGGCCCGAAGCAGAAAGAGCCAAACAATAGGCCAACTCGCGCACCATTTGTAGTGTCCGTTGCATGATGCATGTCCGCTGCGGACGCCGTGCAGCGGGCAGGGGCAGAAACAATGGCAGCGACAACGCCTCTGTTGCCCAGTCGCCGCAATTACTATACGAACGAGGGGAGATTACAATATTCCTTGGCAGTATTCCACGACCGATGAGAGGACAACACAAAGTCTATAGGGGCTACAAACTAAATATGAAATAAGCGAGAAAGTTAGTAGAATAAAGTATGAAACTACATTGTTGCTGTTGGAGTGTAGTAAAAGACTTAACCTTCAGCTGGTGGATTGCAATACAAGGTAGGACACAGACATTGAAAATATTATAAGATTATCAAGATTATAAGATGGTCTGCACAGCTGACAAGAAAGTATAACAGAGACTCATAATTTATGGAATACAGCAGGGAAAGAAATATAAGACTCTATAAAATAATTATGAAAAAATAAAAATAAAATATTGGAATGATTCATGGCATCCTGTAAAAATATCTCCACTGCTTCAATCCAGCACAGTTCTGCATTTACAGCATAATTCATTTTGCAATTGTATAAGGTATAAGACTACAGCTGATAGAATAAAGTATAAGACCAGCTTTGTAGCTGATGTGTAGAGTTTAAGGCTTCTTCCGCAGCTGATGGATTACTGTAAAAAACTGCCGTTAACTCTGGCCGCATTCAATATATGTCTGCTTTTATAGCTGGAGCAATAAAGTAATAATAGGTCTTTGTGTTAATTGAGAAGGACTTTCGAAATTAACATTTGAAAATGTATTCCCCTTATATCTGAATACAGCTCCATACTTGGCTTCGAATGAGACAAAGTGAATGAAACCCTAATAAATAATTAATGTTTTTTTTTTATTTTACGTTTTATTGGACATTCGAATGGGCGGACTCCTCCAGAAATTTTTGGTAAATAACACTTAAATCGCAAAATTACTAAATAAAGTCGAGCATTTAAGTTTACCGAATTTTGAAAAATTTGAGAAAGTTTATGCATCAAGAATATTACGAAATTAGAAATTTGTTATTAACTAATATAATTTAAAGTAAGTAGCCTATTCCCACGCAAATGTGATTTTGCCCCACTGTGCGATTGCACTGACTACGCGGTCGTTTGACATTTACCGTTTCTGTCGGTGGCGTTGCCAGAAAGAATTTCCAAGCGAATTCCACTTCTGCCGCTGACATGGAATCTCGCCTGAGTGGGCTAAAAGGCCGTGCACAAAGATTGGCTTCTGGAACAGATTTGGCTTGGCGTTAATTATGCTCGCGATGAATCAGTAATTCTGGGAATTTTGCGAAATGAGTTGCTTCCATTTGGGCATTTACAATGCCTCTGGGGAGGGTTTAATTTTCGCGATGATGCTGCAACAAGTTGCAAAACAAAAGCAACGCAAGACTATTCCACTCGCTTGGTATTTCTTTTCATTTTTTGCTTTTCGCGCTTTGTTTGTGCGAAATGTCAAGACGCTATGCCGAAA
>JABVZX010000001.1:20679121-20709615 GCA_020883565.1 Drosophila pachea
GTCACGCAGTTAATTTAACCTTGCACCGGCGTGACCAGATCGTTTGCACCGCAGTTCGGGGAAATTTTTATTAATTTTACATTTTATAATTAAATATGCACCGAGCGAGTGAAATTGATTACTTAGTTATGGTACTTCAAATAATTAAATATTTACTGTTAGCAATTATTTGGGTCATGCGATTTTGTCGAGCCTTGTCCAAACAAGAAATAATTTAACGAACCTTATACTGTACTACAACTAATGTAATTAAGATATTCGAACATTGTCATTGTAATATGTGAAAACTAATACTATGCCAAGCCCTACGCATCCCAAATTATCTACAATATATATGGATTATCTGTCTGTTAAGCAATCTAATTTGTGTGTTTTGTCAAAGTGTAGAATCCTTTCTGCATGAACATTTAAAATCAAAGCAAGTTTCCTGGGCTGAATTCAATTTAGGCCTTCAAATGCGCAAACACTTACCGTCCAACCGGAAAATCCAGACGGGGGAAATTGATAGAAATGAGAAAATGAGCTGGGGCTGGGAGGCGCATTTGAAATGCCAGCCAAATCCAATTTGAAAATGAAACACCTAATGAAATAAATAGTCTTTTGCATAACTGTAAATCTAAGTAATGTAAATTGGGTAAATGGCAGTGTGCAAAAAGGGGAATCGAATAGAAGCCCAGTCGCGTCTGTTTGCTGCCCAGAACACAAAGTCAGCTAATTAAGCACTGTGTACAGTTTCCATTGTTTCCATTTTCAAAACGTTTTGCTTAAGTTTTCAATTGAAGTTCCTGTTGCAACCTTTGAGTAAGTCGGACGCCCAGCGAAAATGTCAACTTTGTCGCATTTGTTTACCGGGCTCGTAATTAATTTGTTAACACAATAGCCGAGCAGCCTCAAGGTTGTCTACTCACGCACACACACACACACACACACTCACCCACTCGTTTCTATATGTATGTAAGTATAATTTCTGTTTGTTCTTCACTTAGCTAATTGAAATTTACAAACCGCACGGAAGTTGGACCAAGTCAAATGTTTTACGATTTCAGTTCTCCCATAATTTGGTAACCCCATTAGGGCTAACAAACGAACCTGTTAGACTACATCAAAAACAGGCTCGAACTGCACCATGGAAAAAAATAACTGCAGAAAAGAGCAAAAAAAGTCACAGAGCTTCTGTGATTTATGACAGCTCGCTGGGAGGAAGGGGCTCCCGCTCGCTTATCTGGTGACCATCTGGATGCCACATATTTATGGACTGCCCATCGTAAGTGCCGCCGTTCTACCTACACGCAGACACACGCAGACACGCACACCCACGCAGTTATCAACACATGCTTACATGAGTGCGTCGATTTGATAAATCAATGCAATTTATCAACTGTTCACTTAAAATCTGTCGTATATTTTTTCGCTTTTTGTTTTGTTTTATCTTAACGCAAACAGGCATCCCCTTTTTTGGCCGGAGATTTCAATTGGTTTATCTCCGAGCGAATGTGAGTCTTATCTGTGAACCCTAGTACGTCTCCACATAAAAGCAGTTGATTCTATAGTCGTTTGCGCACTTTAATTCTGTTTTACAGAGCTTCAATTTTAATTTTGTTATGAAATGGGAAACGATAGGCGGATAGAGACAATGGAACTAGCCAGTATTTAAAGCTTTTTAAAGAGTAATTTTAGCAACCTGTACACGATTTTCGCTGGGATACATTAAAAATCCATGATTAAATCCATATTAGATCAATTATTAAATGTCATAAATAAAATAATATATTCATAAACAATATATTCTTCCTATTTTAAAGCTGTCTCGTCGGGTAACGTTCACTTTAAACTGTAAATGTTAAGGTCTGCAGGGCTGCAGAACATGTGTTCGTTTTTGCGTAGGCTGGAACACAAAATAATCGCCATAATTTCGGCAGCCCTGGCAGAGGCTCAAAGTGTAAATTAGCAGTGAGGTGGACCAATTATGAAGAGAGCGATATATCAAAAATTATTATACATTTTGGTCGTTGCAACTCAGCTAATACTTTGCTTGTACTTTGAACATAATATTTTACATAACCATCAAGAAGATTATTCGACCTAAACGGCAAGAAATAAAATTAACCAACATATTTTGCTATAAATAACAGCCTTTAAAGGCTGTTGTACTTATTGCGTGTGCTCATGTGTGCCTGAAGATGGCGTGAAATATGTGCGGCTGTCGCATGTCTACCTCCCGGACGTATTTATGTCCGTCCGTCTGCCTGCTTCACTGCTTTTGGTTGCCGACAAAGATTTGGTACTGCACAATTCTTATGCTGTACGTCATTGAAATGGTCTAGGCTATATCAAAATAGAAAATTACGGAAATGATAAATCAAATCAATAAAATATAAATCGCAAGCGTACATAAAACGAACGATCATGGTTTTTATGTCGATATTAACTTTTTTATAGGACTATGAGTCGGGCATGTAAATGGATTTAAAGCGTTCGATCCCATAAAGCGGGAACAACGCCGCGAAATACTTTCGTCCAGTAATATATTTCGCTACGAGACGCTCTCTTTCCACATGCGTAAGCCTGTTGCCATGTTTTGCAATTTTTATCGACATATTTGCGTTATATGTGTATTTATATATGTATATGTATGTATACATAGGTGAAATGATGCGACGAGAGAGTATCTGCTAGTCAGTTAGCTGATTTGTGCAGAGTACTCAAAAATGAAATTCAAATAATTCGATCCTTAAGCTAATTATCGGAATAAACTGTATCTGCGACACAGTTTCTCGAGATGCTTTCCAGTGAGTCCGTAAGTTTCGAATTTCGAAGAACCCAAGTAAGTATTTAGGATACAATATTTTAATGTTCATCTATTCGGTGAAGGCATTGGAGCAAATAGTTCCACTCGAGACTTAAACTTTATCGCCATGGCGATTAATGGAATATTCTGCAGCTTTTTGGGTGATAATATGTATTCTGTTTTGTATTCTGGTCATGATTGTTATTTATTCGCGCGAGTGCGGGGAATGGAACTGTTGATATAATTTATATAATCGCTGTTACATTATTTTTCATTGCCCAAAAGTATGCTCTAAAATCTGCGAAATTGCGACCAACGAACAGCGACGCCCACAGAAAATTGCGACAGCTTTTTGGATTGCCTTTAGGCGGCTGCTCAGACTATAATGTGACTGGATGTCATTTTGCTAAGCGATTTAAGAGCATAGGAATGCTCTTTGCAGTCGAGGTCGAGGGCGTCACTACAGCAATCTGTGGCCTAATCATGGCCGCACAGTGAACGGAAACTTTAAATTGGATTTGTGTGTGTGTGGGTAATTTCAAAAGCTTATGAATACAATTGCATGGGGGCACCGCAAGAAGTTCAGCGAATAGAGTACATGAGTGGAAACTTCAAATGTGCCGGCAGGGTCAAAACTACATGGCTAAACTAAAACTGTTTGGGCGAATGGTAAATGCGACGCAAGCCTGGTGATAGCTGGTGAATTTGAGTGGCCAATTTGAGTTTGCTTGGATCTAATGTACACGAAACCAGCCACAAGAGTCTATTTGATTTAGACTAAAGGGTCAAAACATGTGTGTGCCATTGCATTCCATTCCATTCGTTCCGTGCGCGGCCTTATCGGTTCTATCAACACTGCGTGGACACACTGGCTAATTATGCACTAAAAATCGCCAGCCGAGCTTGTTCCTAACGCAAAAAATCCACCGCAACGGAGCGTGTTATTCGGCATACAAATGAAGATCCTGGTCCGGTTGATTTATTGGTCCGAGTAATGGTGTTTCTGCATAGGGCTAACCACTGGCGACCGTTTTTGTTTAACCTAAAGCCAACAATACAGTATAGCCGAATTGTGCGAGGGCATGCATTGAATTTTTTAAGTAGAATAGCATACACATGCAGACTTTAGACGGATGAGTGACGTAAAAGTTAGGTGTCTGACAGCCAATGGCCATAGATATTAGAAATGGGAGTCGAGCAGTTAATGATCAGCCAGTCAATTGCCTGCCACGAGCACACATGTCCCATCTGAGCCATTGTGGACTTCATTGAGTTCCTTTCGATCGATATTATGCTGCCTGGCGCTGACAGGGAGCACCCGCTGTGAGAATACCCTCGACGACAAGCACTCGTATGCGCACAACGGCGAGATAAGACGTTTTCAAAAGTTTTCGCATATTCTTTTGAACGTGAAAGTCTTTGCTTTTTTCGCATTAATTCAAATATATTTTAGTTCGTGGCGTCTTTGTGACAGAACCGCGACAGACTCCAAATTCCGCAAATTTGCATAAGTCTAGCAGCTGCCTTACAAACACTTCAAGTTCGTTCATCAGTTTGTTGACAGCTCTTTGATGATGCCACAGCGGGCAGATCTGAAGTCAGCCAAAGCCCGAGTTAGGTCCAGTACAAGACAGAGAGCCGGGCCGGAGATGCTTCATCAAAAGCAACAGTTCAAATTGTGTTGGCGCTGGATGGGCGCGTGCCGACTCAAGGCTAACGGCGCGGATAGTCCCCGCCCTTCCTTCTGCCGGCTCATCAGTGTATCTACATATATATATGCATATATCATTTTCATTTTGTAATTTGTCTCACATTCCGCTGCCCTGCAGACCCTCTCCGCCGGTCGGGCCGTCCATGCTCAATGGCCCCCAGTTAATTGGTTGGGTGTCGGCACTGGCGTTGCTCGTATTAAATTACATGACAGCTTACATGCCACAGATGGACACGGGTACCGTTAGCTGCTGTGGGTGATGCAGGCGGCTATGTTGCCTGGCCACGCCTCCGGACCGGCGGGCAGCCAGGCTCATTAAAGCCAGTGTGCTGTCATTTATGAAAAATGCGCCAGATTCCATTTGGCTTATGCAATTTGCGTAAGCTTCAGGCCGAAAGATTTGACCTCTGGCTCACCAGGGCAGCCTTTTTAAACAAAGCACTGGTATATATCAAGAGTTAATTAAAATTCACCAGGTGCTAACAAATGATAAGTTGCATAGATAGAAAGTGTGAGCAAGACTTATCTTGTCCTCTTTTGCGACCTACCACATAGTAGGACGAGAAGATCTGGTGGACTTAGATCTGCGACCCCAAACAATAGCCACACGAAAATGAATTGAGCACAATAGCAATACAAAAGACTAAGTGCAACGAAAATTTAGTGAATTATGACAAAATGAAGTCCTGGCCAAGCATCCAAATAAAATATCTATGATTCTTCCGCTTTCCCTTCCTCTTTCTGTCCCGCATCTTGTCTTCTTCTCACTAAATACTTCATCTCTTTGTCTGCAATCAATTTTCCACTCTTCCCTACCGCATATCACCACAAAGCCATAAAATGTATGCACACAGAAGTTGAAATTGTATAAGACATGTAAGATAAATTAATTTTAGCTAAGAGCAGACGCCGAACACTCCTCCAACTATTTTCTCGCCATGCCGCCCTCCCCACATTTATGGATGTAGAGACCGGGCTAAGGTCATCGCTATTTCATTAATTCCGAGCGCGTGCGCTTATCAAAACTGACTTGACGAAAGTATTAAAAACGTCTGCTTCAGTTAGTTAATTAATGAGAATGTAGACATTTTGCTGGCGCGCGCCGAATAAAAGCAAATGTGCATACTACGTACACTCGGCGAACACCAAAAACAAACTTTAAATTAAGCAAACTCAAATTGGACGATCTGTGCAATGTACACAATTAAATGATACGGTTAATTTGGTTTGGTATGGCCGTTTTCGAGCACCGTTCTGTCAATCGATCGTCGAATGGTCACACTCTGTTTGGATTTGTTTGGAGGCAAAGTGACAAAACAATGCTAATTATTAAACTTTGTTCAATTTCAACGCCAAGTCGCTGTTATTAGTTAGTTCCTAGTCCGGGTATATGAATCTTGTGATCGATTACAATCCTTTGTGATTTTTTTGATGTCGAAAATCCCGATTCTCCCCGAGGACAATGACAATGTTGTAAGCATTAATAATAGCTCCCCCACACACGGGATAAGAGGAAATTACCCCCGCAGGCCTTCTAGGGACAGGCACAATTCGCATTTACAGTTTTTTTGAGCGAATCATATGTTTTGAGCTGTTTCAAAATTATTGCAGTATTATCAATACAATGCCCAATGCAAAGATAAATGTACCATGGCATCACATATTTCAAGAACAATAATCTGCAACGCAATTATAGATTTAATATTACTCACTGCGTTTTATTGTATACCTTAGTTGAGGCATACAATTAGCACGGTTCAAATGATTTTCTGTTATATCTTTAGCTAATCATGTTTATTGGAATTGGGTAACATAACTTGAGCGCAAAGACAAACGCAGCTCACAAATAAGATTAGAAGCGCCACTTCTTAAGGTCTCAATGCTGAAAAGCAGACAAAAGCCAGTTACTTGGTTCAGCATCATTACTTTAGTATTTTGTGGTTATTGGCTTTGTGTATGCCCAGTCAAGAGGACACAGAGTACGCCTCCATCACATTCAGTTGCCAGCCGGTAAACACAATTCAAAATAAAGTCAAGCAAATGTCAGGCTATAGCTCCAAAGTGCCGAAGAGCGTGTGGTATAAAGATAGGGGGAGCATGGCATATGGTGAGTCGTGAGTCGACAGCAAACAAAACGCTTGGGCCATTCGCTTGTCATGGTTCTGTTAAATATGAACCATTCGACGGGTGTGCACAAAGCCTTAAATACTACACAAAGCCGCATGCAAACTTGGAAACAAATACAGAATGCATACAGAAGCAAGATGAAAGTTAACGAAAAAAGAAAGAAAACACACTAAAATTGTCCACTCAAACAATACCCTCTTCAGCAAAAACGAATTATCCTATTTAGTTAAGTACATTTTAATTAGGAACCCAATCGGAATAAATGAAAACTGAACTTTATAAATGAACTTCTGAACAAGTTCAAATTAAAAAGATAAGCATAAAAGTGACATGACCATTCAAGTGAATTTTCGATTACTTATCGCTGTACTTGAGAGTTAACTAGTTCGATATAATGTTGATGTAATAACAATGTGAAATATCATACTCATTTTTAAATATTTAGATTGTCAATTAATTTAAGAGATGTGATGCTCGGTGCTGACTATATTTAATAAGTAATATGAGCCTATGGTATGACTATTTTTAAAGGTTTTTCACGTTTGACTTCAAACTACATTCAGCTTTGACCTTGTATTTTTTCGCCGGAACTGGCACTGAACAATCAGTACATGATTTAAATATTTGCTTATAGAACTTCTAAAGTACCTTTGGGACGTAGTCATATGTTATCAGTTTTTGGTATTGTATAGAATATGAATAACTTTTTGAAATTGCATTTCAACGAATGTATCCCAGACACATTTAGAGGCCTTTTGCGGATTAGCTTAACACGCTGTGTATATCTAAGGAGAAGATTAAGTGGCGTTAGGTGTCCGCCTCCTTCATAATCTGCTAATTAGTTCAAATTGTTTGTAACTAAATATTTAGCAGCGCTTACATCAGAGTCACATGCAGCGGATCGCACGCTCGCAGCCAGAAACCAAATAAATGTGCATTATAAAAATTAATGGCTCATAGAAATTAAATGACAGCTATTCGTTAGCGTTAGCCGCGGAAATAGCACAGTAGCCTGTCGAGCTCTTGACTGTCCGGTCCCGGACTGTATCCTACAATGCGAATACAATATAAAGGAACTCAAATGGAGCGCAAAAGCATATTGGCAGATAGTTATCCCCAGATAGCGATGGGTCGGCGGGTGGGTTAATGTGCTTACAGAACTTTGACCATCTTACATTCGGACTTCTCGTGCATGGCTGCTACGTGAAAGCATCTGAAGTCTCCAAATCAAAGGAAAGAATATCAAAACAGTTGACTGCCAAATTAATCAAGTAATCAAGCTGGTAATTCCAAGCTGAAGTACTTTTCGCATTCCGAATTGCTTTTGCTTGAGAACATACTAATCCGCATTCAATGAAAGGCAGGGACGAGGGAGAAGTCTATTTGCTGACTTTATAACTTATTATAATCTAAAGACATACGTTACAGAAGGAATATATGTATTTGAAATAGATTTCTCTGATCTTGGCCCAACGCCAAATCGGGAAAAAGTCAACAAGATGTGCCCTCATAGCGACGACACGGCTATGGGATCCACGTCCAATGGATTGCAATGTGATTCAGGTGATTTTAACGAGATCGCAACTTTGTTTATTTTTGTTAAAAGCTATGTGTTCAATGCAGTCGCGTCGGCAAATATAATCAAATTGATTTATATTTAGCTCAACAATACAGGGACTCAATTATGGCCTTCAGAACTTTAACATAAACAATTTCCTTAATTCTGTAGCTATTCCCCTGACTAGTTGGGGCTCACGTTAATGGCAGCAGTTTTGGCCTGGACACGTTCTGGCCACACGCCGCAATTCTGCCACTTCAGCTGCAAAAGGCACGCGTTTGCGCCACAACTGCCAAGGGCCAATTGCAAAGTGCATGCCAGAGTAACCTCAGAAATCGTGTGCTGGTTCTTTTTCTTATGTATATTTTGATATTTTTCCCTAAATTTTAAAGTTCGCTTTGGATCCCTTTCGCCAGAGCTATTTGTTTTATGTACTCCGCTCATAAATCATCTCCAGAGCAACGCGCCATGGGAACATCTTCTTGTTTGAAGCATCGTTTCACTTTGGAGACTCACTTAAAAATTTATTGGTTCTGTGGTTTTTGATTGCAAGAAATCTAGTTACCTTTAAAAGAACTTTTCTATTTTCTTCGTGTTTCTCGCGTGTTTCAGAAACAACTACAAAACGTGAAATAGCTATAAAAATACAAAGCAAATAAGAAACACAACCTTTAAGTAAACTTTTTGGATGCCAAATATTTCATTGAACTTCCCAAAAGTTCAACCAATACATGCACCGTTTGATCGCAAAAGTTTAATTGAAGTCCACAGATAAATGAAAACTCAAAGCTATCCAACAGATCACAAATGAAATGAAATGATAGAAAGTTCACTTTCAGAAGAGTCCGACTGGAAAGTGTCCTCGTAGCTGTTGTAAACTTTTTCCAACAAAATATAAAATTTTCTACATTGCAGTTGTTCATATATTTACAATCGTTTTAATTGGAATTGGAAAAACTATGAATCTGATCTGTAGGATCAGTAAACGGCATGGACTTGAGATTATGTAAATAATAATTGTCCGAAAAAGAATATTAAATGTAACAAATAAATGGTACAACTCGTTATATATAATTAGTAATATATCACAACTTCAACAGTCTTATTCTTACCAATCTCAATGTGAAAAATTTTTACGCGAATAGTAGATTTTTTTCTGCACAAAAGCTCTGAATCAAAATGTCTATCAACATTCGGAGATATGTGGAATGTCAGCTGTCAAAAGTGTAATTAACAAATTTTGCATAGTCGTTTAATGCATTTCGCCAACGCGCTCTAAACGACATAGATAAACACATTTGCTGGAATTCTGAATAGCTGTGTTAACATTTACGTTGCGTTCAAAATATTACACACGTGTCTGCAATTTGTCCATTGCCGGATAAACTGCACTAAGCCAAACACTTGCCATTTTGTTTAAATTTAGATGTTTTAACACTTTACTTTTCGCACAGACCACAAGCCGGAAGCAGACTTCAGCGCTCAAATTTCGCGGTATATGAAATAAAGTCGTTTCCGCCGACGGCCAGCTGCCAAACTATCTACGGCAAGCGAACGCAGACGACTTGTTGGCGCGCTCAAACGCGTCGACGTTTTGACTATGGCTGTGTCAGTGGCCGGCAATAAGCACTCACACACGATTAAATCCATGAAGGGGAACGTAAAGGCGGACTGCCTACTTTTGACAATGCCGGCAATTATTTGCGCCTGCGCAAATATTAAAATATATAAATATATATCATATATATATCATATATATCATATAAGCAAACCGACAGCTTCTAAATATTTTTTAAAAACAATATCTATGACTAAAATTGTATTTTATGAACTCAAAATATTTACATTTAAATATATGCCAACGGATGAGCTCGGAATGGCACTGTTAAACTCAAATGATAATGTTATATTTAAAATTAAATTATATAGAATTCCATTCTACGATTGTGAATTCATTCTTTCAACGATTATTGCCAGCCATTCTATATTTACGCGGATATCCTGAGTGAAAATAAAGTAATAAAAGTCGAAACAATCTTTACATGATATTTCAAAATATTTTAGTTACAGTGTCAGTGCTGAAAAATATTTGACAAAACAGCGATTCATTCATTGCACATATCGATAACCGGAATGTAATTCCTCTTTTATTTGATGTCTTCTGAATGACATCGTTTTGCTTTAATAATTGTAAGTTTTTAAAATACCGTGTTTAGTTCTGTTGTTAACCAGTTGAGACTTATAAACCAAAAAGTACAACATATATTTCAAAACGAGTTCACCAGGATTGCTTTGTAATTACTGTAAAAATAGCTAAAATTGTTGGCCAATCGCCATGTTGGCCACTTACACATAACCTCAACAGCATCCAGACCAAAATTATAGGAATTTAAAATTTGTATTTTTTGCAGAAACGGGATAGTGTAGAACCATGTCTCGATTCTTTGCGAACGGCTCCGACTCTGAATCCGAATCCAGTGAAGAGGAGGTTCAAGCATCAAACTTTAATAAAGCTACCAACTTTGTGAGTAACACATGAAATTAATCGGCTTTTACCAGAAAAATAAACAACAAAAAAATAAATTTCGTGCAGCAATTTAGTGATGACGAGGAAGAAGTGAAGCGTGTGGTGCGCTCTACAAAAGAAAAGCGCTATGAAAACTTAACAAGCATCATTAAAACAATACGCAACCATAAGAAGATTAAGGACATACCGAATACTCTCAGTAGTTTCGAGGATTTAACACGGGCTTATACGAAGGCATTACCCGTCATCTCGAAAGAGGAAAACGGGATTACGCCGCGGTTCTACATTCGTTGTCTTGCTGAGCTGGAAGATTTTATCAATGAGGTATGGGAAGATCGGGAAGGACGCAAGAATCTTTCGAAGAACAATGCGAAATCGCTCGGTACATTACGCCAAAAAGTGCGGAAGTATATTAAAGATTTTGAAGAGGATTTGGCACGTTTCCGAGAGGCACCGGATCAAGAGAGTGACGTTGAGGAGGCGGAAGCCGAAGTGCAGGATAGCGATGGAGAGCGTGCTGATGAGGACAGCGACGCCGGCGTTGGTTCCGGACCCGCCAAAATAGCCGAGTTGCCGAAGGTACCAAAATCAGCACCGGCAAAAGTGGGTGCTGATGACGACGATTCTGATGACTCAATTGATTGGGATTCCGACACCGAATCGGAAACCGAATCGTCAGAGGATGAGAATCTATATCAGAATATGCGTGAGCGTTTCCTCAAGCGAACCACTGAAAAGGAGGATAAGGATGACGACAAACGCAAAGATAAGCGTAAGGAGCAGAAGCACAAGGTGCGTAAACGCGCCGAGGAAGATGAAGATGGCGAATGGGAAACCGTTGTCAAGGGCAATGTCGTTGAGAAGCCCAAAATGTTTGAGAAGGATGCTGAAATTGACATTACCCTCGTGCTTGCCAAGTTGTTAGAAATAATGTCGGCTCGTGGCAAAAAGCGTACCGATCGCCGTTTGCAAATTGATTTGCTGTTTGAGTTACGAGATATCTCAGAACAACATAATTTGGGAATACCCATAAGCGTGAAAATTCACTTTAATATTATTTCGTCCATTCTCGACTACAATCAAAAAATATCGGAGCCCATGAAGTTGGAGCACTGGGCATTACTACTAGAAGTGATGCAAAGTATGTTAAAGCTCCTGCTAGCCAATCCGGATATAATTATGAATGAAAGTGTGGCCGAGGAGCACGAGGAATATGCAACAGCACCGTACTATGTGCGTGGATGTCCATTGGCTGCAGTGGAGCGTCTAGATGATGAGTTTACCAAGCTGCTGAAGGAGTGTGACCCACACTCTAATGACTACGTTTCTCGGCTTAAAGATGAAGTCAATGTGGTGAAAACCATTGAGTTGGTCGTGCAGTACTATGAGCGATGCGGTAATAATAACGAGCGTTGTCGCATCTATCTGCGCAAGATAGAGCATCTTTATTATAAGTTCGATCCGGAGGTGCTAAAACGTAAGAGGGGCGAGTTGCCGGCAGCAGGAGCTCCTCCATCGTCCGTTGAGGTGATGGACAAACTGTGCAAGTTCATATATGCCAAGGACGACACAGATCGTATTAGGACGCGTGCGATATTAGCCCATATCTATCATCATGCACTGCACGACAATTGGTTCCAAGCACGTGATTTAGTTTTGATGTCGCATTTGCAGGACAATATTGATGCTGCAGATCCCTCTACTCGCATCTTATACAATCGCATGATGGCCAATTTGGGTCTTTGCGCTTTCCGCCAGGAAAACATCAAGGATGCACATCATTGCCTGGTCGATCTAATGGTTACCGGCAAGCCAAAGGAACTACTCGCTCAGGGCCTGTTGCCTCAGCGACAGCACGAACGTTCCGCGGAACAGGAAAAGATAGAGAAGCAGCGTCAGATGCCATTCCACATGCACATCAATCTTGAGCTGCTCGAGTGTGTATATCTGGTTTCGGCAATGCTTCTTGAAATACCCTATATCGCCGCCCACGAGTTTGATGCACGTCGTCGCATGATTAGCAAAACGTTCTACCAGCAATTACGATCGTCTGAACGCCAATCCCTGGTGGGTCCGCCGGAATCGATGCGTGAGCATGTTGTTGCTGCTGCGAAGGCCATGCGCTGTGGAAATTGGCAAGCTTGTGCCAATTTCATAGTCAACAAGAAGATGAACACTAAGGTGTGGGATCTTTTCTATGAGTCGGAACGTGTGCGAGAGATGCTGGTTAAATTCATCAAGGAAGAGTCGCTGCGCACTTATCTATTCACATACTCCAATGTGTACTCTTCAATTAGCATACCATCTCTGGCACAAATGTACGAGTTACCCCTACCCAAGGTACATTCGATTATCAGCAAAATGATTATCAACGAGGAACTTATGGCAAGTCTCGACGATCCCAGCGAAACTGTTGTCATGCATCGATCGGAGCCTTCGCGTTTGCAAGCGCTGGCCATGCAATTCGTTGACAAGGTTACCAATTTGGTTGATGTTAACGAGAAAGTGTTTGACATGAAGCAAGGCAACTTCTTCCAACGCGGAAATATGGGTAATCGGGATCGCGGCTACAATCGTAATCAGAACAACCAGGGTGGCAATTGGGGCGGCCAACGTCGCGACAACCGCAACCAGCGTAATCGCAATCAGCGTGGACACCACAAGCAACAACAGCAACAACAGCAGCAGCAACAACAAGTGCAGACCATTGAGGAGGAGTAGACAGTTAGATAGTAAAAGAGCTAAAACAAGTACATGGAGAAGACATTGCGGCTAGAAAGATGGAGCAATGGTTTCGTAACAGATGATCTAGTTATTGACTGTTGCTAGACCTCCGGTTTAGGTAAATGCTGAATCGGAGGTCTAAGTTCAATTTTTAATGACGAGAAAATAGTATGAAGCCATTGATTTCATCCATTTTATCCTAATCAATTATGTAATCCTGTGAATTTGTTATAACGCTCATACTTTAAAACTAACTGATTAATGCATTTCCCATGCCGCAAGATCTAACAAGCAGAAGTCTTTAATTCAAATAAACTGTCAAGCAAACAAAAGAAAGGAAAAAAAAGAAAAAAGAGAACCATACATTGTTTTATATCCATTAGCAGGTAAAATTAAAAAATTCTGCATTTCGAAATAATACTATAAATTGCAGTGCCCCTATGCGAGCGCACAAAGCTTTATAATCTTTAGCTTGGAGCTTTTTAGTGCACGTTGAACCGTTTGTTATCAGTAGAAGTATCGTCATTCAAGATATCGATATGTTATCGACACGGTTTCTGCGGCAACCACATGTTTATTGGAATTATTATTATTTAACAAGTGAAAATTATCAATTAAAATTGTCGACTGCAGCATGAACAGCATAGGCGACGATTGCAATGAACTGAAAAAACAATATGACGCCTGTTTTAATAACTGGTTTTCGGAACGTTTTCTGAAAGGTGAAACCGATGATTCCGTATGTGCACCCATTTTTAAGGTTTATCAGGAATGTGTAAAGGTGGGTACAATAGTGACAATGCCTATCGCTGTCACATGCTGATAATCTGATAAATGTAAAATCCCGCAGCGAGCCATGCGTGAACAAAAAATAGAATTACGCGAAATTGAAACGGATTATACTACTACCTCTGAATATGATAGCAATTTTGGTAGCAACAAACAGCAGCAGGCCAACCAATCTAAAAGCTGACCATTAATTCCTGAAAAAAAGCCAAACCATGGAGATATGTTTAATTCGGATGCAGAGTGTAGTAGTGCGCCTGGCACAAACAGAACCGAACTCCCCAGAATGCATACGAAGCAGGAAACGCAGCTCGACAGTAAAAAAATACACTGATGCTTGTAGCAGGAATGCCTTTGAAATTGACGATAAATGTAAATTAAATGTTTAGTTCAACAATGCTAGAATTCTTAAGATATTTCGGTTAAATTTTGTGTATGTGTATTAATAAACATTTCAAAGTGTAGACAAGTAAATATGTATTACGTTTTATTTAGACT
This sequence comes from Drosophila pachea, assembly GCA_020883565.1. NCBI lineage: Eukaryota > Metazoa > Arthropoda > Insecta > Diptera > Drosophilidae > Drosophila > Drosophila pachea. The sequence continues at coordinate 20,693,841 of JABVZX010000001.1, forward strand.
TTGGCCTTTGATAATAATGATAATAAGATAGTTTCCATTCATAAACGATACTTTAAGCACTTTACAAGATTGTTGAAAATGTTGAGACGAATCGTGGGGATCGCTTGTAACTGCGTATGCTTGATTTGTAAAGTGTCAAAACTTTGATATAGGCATTTCACTTCAAAATAAAGAGCATTGGGATCGTTGATCAAAAACGTGTATTTCACTTAAACAAAAACCGGTACATATGAATATATAGTTAAATGCCATATGTGGTTCTTCATGCCCAAAATAGTGAAACGTGTTGTTTTTATATATCATTTGGATTAAAACTAATTAGTATCGACAGTATACGACTTAAAACACAAGTGATGAAAGCTGTTTTCAGTTCGATAGACTATCGAATGGTACCGCGTAGCTGCTATTGCAGACAAAAACTTAAAGAACTACACAACTTTCAACTTAAAAATTATGAGAGCAAACATCCAACAGTTACTTGCCGGCTGTGAACTTTGAAAGTTTTTCCAGCAAGCCAATGTATGAAGTGTGCTCATGAGCGGTAGCCAGATCAGAAAGTTTCTCGGCGAATTCATTGCTGATGCCCTTCTCTTCCAAGATATTCATCAATAGGTCATATAGGTAACCGTCTAACACATCTCCAGCGACTGCATAAACTTTGTCATTCCACTCGCCTTCGAAAATCGACATTTCATCGATCGAGAACACATCATTGTATTCGCCCTCCTGCGCCTCTCCTTCCAAAAACGAGCAAGTGAACGAGAGAGTCGAATTTCCCCTTATGATGTCTACTTCGAATTGCGGTTTGCTGCGCATTTCACCCAATTCTGGTTTATCGGCATTAGGATTAATTTCTGGCTCTTCCTCGCTATCGACGGTATGGTTAACATTGAAACTAATGACAACCTTTTCCTTGTCCGTCTGCTTACAGAGTTCAACATCGGCACCAGTCAGTTTCACGGTGAAACCATCTAAAGTGGCCGGTACAGTTTTTCCCTTTTGCACCTTTCGCTCCGCAATAATCTCTTCAGTCAAAAACTCGACCAGTTCACGTTCACCTATTGACATAAAAAGCGATTTAACATTCACTTCTAGATAACTCCATGATTTTAAGGTTATGTAACTGTTCCGAAGCACGCCTCAAATTTTCACAACCAGAATTTGATTTCTATTTTATTGGAAATTACCTTTGGTGTGAACATTGCAGCCACAGGTGCAATTGATGCTTGGTTTATGGACATTTAAGATGGTAACGTGATCGCCAGCTACAGACACCGGTTTTTTCGTCATGTGCCACAGGCTACGGGTAAAATCTCTTTTGCCCAATGCACCAGATGCTGCATTGGCCAAGTTTGCAAATCGCAAAGTTGCTGTCCTCAGACTGTTCATATTGTTATATAAGTTATAAAATTATTTCCACAATATTTAGACAATGTGCTGCCGCGAGTGTGTTGCAACTTGCAATGGACTATACGTGGGACGATATCAATAGACATTTATATCGATATACACAGAATTCCGGTCTTAAACTGTGGCAACGCCGAAGAGTGTGGTTAATTTAAGTCAATGGATGTAAACGCAAAATTTCTTCTACAAATTGAAGAGGATGATGTTGAAGAGCATCCATGCTGTCCACATGGACCAACAGTGTTATTTTATCGTCAAAATCAGTCACCAATTGAAGGTTTTTATGCCTGCTCCGCCCATAGGAATTCCAAGTTATGTGAATTCTACATGGAGGCAATTTATTGGAAACGTAACAAAAGCAAGCGAATCCCAGCAATCCGCGAGTATCCGCAAAGCAAGAAGGAAAAAATAGTAGACGACGACCCAACAACTCACTTGAAAGCTCTCTCACAAGATGATGTGCATGCTCAGTACTTCTTCGATCAAAATGCAGTGAATTTCATTACAGATCAATGTCGCTCCCTTAGCATTGAGTAAGTTTGATTAAGTATACCACAGTTGCTTGTAAATTATTATTATTATTCCTTTTTTTCCTGTTTCTGTTTATTTTGTTTTAGTAAAGTAGTCTGCGTGGGAACTCCTCGACTCCATTTCCACCTACGTCGTATTCACAAAATGAAAAGTTTTCTGCTTGATTTCGACGAGCGATTCGGTGGCTATCTGAACCCAGAGGAATTTTGCCTGTACAATATGTGCAATAATTATTTCTTTTACAATCGGCGGCCGTTCGAAATCTTCCTAAAGTGCACTAAGTAAAGATAATATTTTCTGCAACCGGAGTTGTGGGAACTCATATTGTAAATATATTTTTTTTAGCGATGAACGTGTTCTTATTGTGACCGACCCACCATTTGGCTGCAGGACAGAGCTAATAAGTCATATGCTGAGATCTCTTATGCGTCTTCATAATCGTATCAATGGCCTTCCAGCCACACCACTCTCTATATTTTGGATTTACCCATACTACATGGCAAACTATATAAAACAGGATATGCCAGAGTTAGAGATGTGCGACTATAAGATAAACTACACCAATCATAGTCGTTATACGAATTTGGGTACCGCAAAACGTATCAGTGGGTCACCAGTTCGCATCTTTACCAATGTGCCACTTGAGCTGCTTAAGCTGCCAGTAGCTGAAGGCTACAAATACTGTAATAAATGTGAACGCCACACTGGAGTAGAGAACGTGCACTGTGATCGCTGCCGCAATTGTTGCTCCCAGAATGGCCAAACGTATAAACATTGTCACTTATGCGATCTCTGTGTAAAACCAAATTATATGCACTGCCCGTACTGCAGACGATGCTGTCAACGCGAGGGTCATGACTGTTCCTTGTATCAGTCCAAACAGCATTGCTGGTTATGTGGCCAACGCGGCCACATCGAAACCAGCTGCGGTACTTGGTTCCAGGTAAAATTTAAAGATTCTTCAAAAAAGAATGGGCTGAAGAACCACTCTGGATGCCTCATTTGCAAGAAACGAAATCACAATGAACGAAAATGTCCGTTGCGTTGTAGATATTTTAAAGAAACTAGTTTTTTGGGTCAAACTCAGATAGAAGCACGAAATAAATCGCAACTGCAAAAGCAGGAGAAACAATAGGAAATTGCAAATATTTTTTACTCGTTTAATACCAAATGCATTTCATTTCAAAACATGTTAAATTATTGAACTGCGTCAGCGAAGCCCAAAAGTAATGCACATGAACATGACCACCATAAATTGTGGAATGGATAATCTGCTACAAATTTCAAATCAATAGAAATTTGCAACAAAGCATTTAGAAAATTTTGACAAATGATGTATACAATTTAGTGGGTCAATTTATGACGGTTAACTTAAGCTTAGACAATAATTAATTTCAAGTGGGAAACACTAAGGCCTCAACAAACGGAAGTCAGATAGGAACAACTATTTGACATTGTTGTTTCTTATTCATTTAACGACTGTGTGGCCGAAATTTGCTGACGTCGGCAATTGGGTCACAGCGCGTTCGTCGAGGTGAAAGTATTTATTTACTATGTTGGACTGTCTAAGAACGGTTGTATTTTCCCCAAATGTGTAGCATGAAGACAGATGCGATGAAAAGCAATGACATTACCAAAACTGGAACTGGACCGCTGTAAAAACAATAACAAAGAGTCCTTGAACATGGAACACTATTTTTGTTTATTAGTATCTAACTCACACTTTGATCCCGGGCGAATCATCTGTGTAGAACCGCCACATGCCAACAGTGCCAGCGCCTCCTGGAGCCCGACTCCTAGCTGCTGTTGTCGTTGTTGTTTTACGCTGTTTTAAGGTACTGCCGCCACCAGCACCAGCACTACGTGGCGCTGATAATTTGCTTGGCGAGCGTGAACCGCTGCCAACAGACGTTGAACTTGCAGGAGCTGGCTATAATAATATAAATGCTAATGAATTAATGCTTTAATTTAAGAAACCAAAATTCGTGCCTACCATTGTAATTTTAATTTATGTGTTTCACTTTATTTAACGGCAAACGTGCACGGCGTATGTGAGTTCTGCGTGCTGGCCCGAAGTGTTTAATACGTTGCATCCCGTTTGACATTTCTTCGTGTCAGTTTCGTGTTCCACGTCACCTGCCATTCTCTTGAAAACGCAACATTGACAGCATATATTCGATAAGTAATATCATTTTCGATTAGACTTTTAATTCTGCTCGAAAAGAATTAAAAAATATTCTGTATGTTTATAGGTAGGCGCTAAAATCAAACGTAGGTGCCCAACTTTGTAATATTTATTGCAACGTAATTTTGTTTTAGTATTGTCAAGCTGGGAAGAATAATTGTAAATATTTGAAATATAAGCGGGCGATGTTATATATCTTTTGCGAAGTTTACAATATTCTCTAAAATAATATACGAATCAGTTAAAATTTACAAATACTTAAATAATTATATCATTCAAATCGGCGTTATCGCTTGCTAACTGTAACACATCTTGTTGTTCAATTGATTTAAATAATCATTCATAGTTGGTTTTAAACGCTAATTTATCTGCTCTTCGCATAGCTTCCGATACTATGTTTTAGATCAAATCATCGATAACCGATCTTTGAAGTATCGGTGACTAACTGAACTATCGATATGCCATGTACAACACTACTTTCATTTGCGGTCCTTAAATACTATTTGTAATTATTAAAACAATAGTTAATTGAATGTAACCCGCCGTGTGCCTTTTAAGAAAGATTGTTAGATTGCATTGAATATTGCTATATTAAATAATGTTAGAATGCGCAAATTAATAACGCACGGCGACAACTGTTTAACAAATATTTAAAGCATAAATACATCAGCACTAGAGGAAAAAACGAATACATACAAAGAGACAAACAATTTATTTATAATAATATGGAAGATATAGAAGTAGAATACCTCGATGAGTACAAAGATCTTGTACTGCCAGGTGAGTGTAATCTATTAAAATGCTACTTTCATAATTTTCAACAAGAATCAAAACATGCCAGGCATTAAAACAAGTCCAGAGGGACGCGCAAATCAAGCGTTAGATCGGATGCCGCAAAAGCGACGTATTTCGTCTGATTCTAGTGACTCTTCGTCGATTGATCCAGATATATTTCAAAAATTATTTGACGGAAAGTTTCTGGACGATGAACTTCTAACGGAAAGTATGTTATTATTGAAATTCCATAAAATGTTGCCTTATTTATATTTAATGTTGTTAAAATTAATTGGTTAGAGGGATCAAACTCTAAACGTAGCAATCGATGTCGATTGAGCTCTTCGTCAAGCGACTCTAACGATGCATTGGATGCTTTATACAACAGAAAACGGACGCACTACAATAGACGAAATCGTCTGGAGTCGTATGATTCAATAGATGATTTGGGTACATGAAATCTTATAAAAATGAAGATATCTTTCATAACCTATATTCTTTCCGTTAGGCGATGCGCTAATGGGTCTGAAGTCAAAAGCGGTTCCTACGCCAGCCGCAAAAAATGTTCTCACTGACGGGTCGCGCAGAGGCATCCGCAACACTCAGCCTACAAAGAAGTACATTACATCTCCAGTATTCAAGCCGAAGAGCACTGCAGAGAGCACAAGACCTGGTACTAGACCTAATGGTCGAAGCAGCAGCAGTAGCTCCTCTAACATTTCCATTCTGCATAACAAAAAGAAGGCCGTTACCATTATAAAAGCAACTAAACCAGATTTAAAGCCTCCTAAACACGAGCCCAAGAAGGATCCATTAAGTAAGTTTCAGTAAATTAATTTAATACCATAGATTTTTTACTTAACAACATGTGTAAACGCCTTGTGATCCATAGATTTGCAAGAATTCTCGGATGATACGGAAACTGATTCATCATTCGAGCGTGAATCCGATTTTTATGAAGACACAGATGAGGACACTCCGGAGATGTCAAAAAGCATTATTGATCTGTCCACGGATAGCAGCCTAGTTACATCCCTAGCGGGTAAGTTGGCCTTAAGCTACCAGTTGATACTGCCAACCCTCTGATCGTATTTATAATGTACGTAACATAAACCGTGTAGACACTGTGACACCTGTTGTTTCTGAGGACGAAAGCTTGAATGAGCAGCGCAATCGGTGCACATCAGTTGCTAGAGAGCGCCTTCAAATATACTTGAATAGCTTAAGTAGCGCTGAATCGCCGCCATCTAGTTATAAATACACAAACAGGGAAAAGAAATCGCTCTCACGTGAAAAACAGTCAATTTCTTCAGATCAGAAAGATGACAATCCATCTGAGAATTTCGTTGATCATTCGTTGGCAAACGGTAAGTTTTTCTTTAAGTCCTTTATCACTTTTCACCTAAATTACCCAAATCTTTGCAGCCGACATCAATTTAGGCACCCCCGGCAGTAGTGAAACGCAGCAAAGTGATGTCGAGAAGTCTCGTGCGGATTATGTCGATGCCAATTTAACTTATGAATCTGTAGAACGTTTAAGCCGTAGTCTTGCCAAAGAGATTACCAAAATTGATGAAGAGCGGACCAAAGAATTCGAAAAACGTTCCGCGTCCAAGACACGTGTCTCAACTTCATCAAAGAAAACAGAAACAGTAGTGGAAACCTCTCCAATAACCAAAACACATGTTCGCAAACTAACTTATTCTAGTGAGCACTTGAACGAAACAACACCTTTGGTGATCAGCGCAGATCAACAAGGTAACACTGACACCGTTATTCCCAAGCGGGGTCGTGGTAGACCCTCAAAGAAAAGCATCGCAGCCGCAACCCTACAAATTGTCAGCAAACGTCCAGTACAGCCTATTATAAAAAAGGAGCAAGAGCCAACAGTTGACAATGTTAATACAGAAGAGCTTCATCCTGTCAAAAAAATAAAACGGAAGCCAGGTAGACCACGAAAGAATAGAAAAAATGAAACTCATGTTTCAGCTGTCGTATCGGAGAAGACATCTGATCATTCCGACCCAAATCCTTCACAATTTAAATCCGAATCAGTTAATACAGACGAGCAAAATGATTTAAATAATTTAAAAAATAAAACTCATCCCATAAATACCTTCGAAATTTCTAACACAAATGGATCAGTTAAGGTATCACAGAAAACAGAAGTCAGAGCAGGAAGAGCGACAACAGAAACTGAAGCCATAATTATGGACACTGAAGATCATTCAACTCAGACTCAAGCCGTTGCTATGGAAAATTTAGGAATGGAACTGAAACATGCGGAGCAGAAAGATAATTCTCAACTCATTAAACAATATTCTGCAAAAGACAAAACGGAAAATGTAGCTAATAGTGAAGCTAAAGGGGAAGCTATTAATAATTCGGAATGTGCTAAGCTGGGCAGAGTAAATCCACCTATTGAGGACAATACTAAAACCGGGAGCGATGAACATGCACCCTCTGGTGTAGATAGTGGAGTGGATGAAACCCCACAAACAGGATTGTCCATTCAGACGCCAGAGACGAAGATGAACAAATCTTTAAAAATTACGAAGAATAAAGCTGATACAAACCAAGAATGTTTTGATAAAAACGTGAACGATGGAAATGAATCTTCTTCGTCGGTAGGAATGCCTGTAAGAAAGCGATTGCTTAGGAGCGAAAGTGTATCAACAGGAACCACAACGACCCAGCTGCGCAATAGTCCTCGTCTAGCAGGAAAATTGTCAGTAGCAAGAAGTTGGCCGAGGCCAACGAAGGGAACCAGGAGTCAAAAGCGTAACACATCCTCGAAGGTGCAAACATCCGATACTGATAGTAAAACCGGCAGCGATTCTCCGAGTTTAGAACAAGCTGCACCTGTAACTAAGAGTCAACTCAGCATAAAAGACATCAAATCGAGGACTGTTGATAAAGACAATCTAGATAAGAGTATTCAAGAGGAGGGGAAAGAGAAAAGCTTACCAGAATCAACTCCAAGCGCAACAAAAGATGATAGGATTGAACTCTCAAAATCGAGTTTGAGTTTCAACAAGGGAACTGTTCTAAAGACAGATATTGAAATGGATTCGAATGGCGATCAAGGAGGTGCTCAGACGGAAGAAAAGATGACAGGTATAGAATCAAAAGTTGAAATAATATTAGCTGACTGCAGAATGCTAGAATGCAGCCTAATCTTCAAACGGCTTTCAATGGGATTTCCACTTGTAGCAATCAGCAGGCAGTTCTTCCAGCTATTCCATCTAATAAATATGAAAATAAGTACGAGACGCAGCTAGGGTTAGATAGCATTAAGGTTGGAAAGGCAGGTGACTGCTTAGTTCGTGTTAAAGATTGTGTTGGTTATCCCCGAGGATTGAAGTATTTAATTACTGAACGATGTGCAAGGGAAAACTCCCCATATCCTCCGACCAACCAATCCAACCAAGCTTGAACTCCAGACGTAGCACAGATATGAATGTACATGTTGGCTTTCGACGGCAATGGTCTTTGTTGCCGTCGAAAGCCAACATGTACAAAGAGACCAAATATTCTATTCCTGATGATAATTCTCATTAGCCAATTGCGGGCTGGTGAAACTAGATGATGAATATAAGACCCAGAATAAGTCCGTAGATTTCAAAGAACACAAAAAAGTGAGGATTCGAATTCAGTTTAACATGTAGCTACATTCCGAGGGAATCAACAGGTGTCACTAAAAACCTGTGACTAAGTGATCGGATTCTGATGCCACTGATTCAGATTCATTGACCATTTTAATACGAAATTGTTTTCTCCTCCAACATGTTTTTTTTTTTTTTTAATAGGTATAGTGCGAGGTATGAAGGCGTTACATTCCGAACGAGGGCAGGAGAAGAGTCACAGCACAATGGCACCGCCGGCGACCCCGAAGAGGGATCTTTCCACTGGTAAAGCGGGTAACGACCTTAGTGTTAATTATGTATGTATGTACATAATGTAAATGATTTAGTTTCAGTGCTGCGCAGTCTCGGAAAGTCTTCAAAGATGGATGAGGAGCCCAAGCCGAAGCGCAGTAAGCTGTCCGGTCCAGCTCAGGACCAAGAAGCAAAGCCTAGGGAAATTATGGAGTCAGTTTCGGTCGAGGAGCAAAAAATTAACACCAAGAAGCAGACTTTGTTAGCAAACACGATAGCCGATGCAGAAAATGTAGCAAACAAAACTCCCAAGAAACCCTTGTCCCACGAACGGCAAAAAACAACCCTAAGAGTTACCAAGAAGACTGAAGACAATAAGGCACCGTCATTGAAGTCTAATTTGTTAACGTTGCTCAGCGGTGACGAATCGACGGTCATTGACAATTCGGTAATAATAACCAAAACTCCAATCATGAGTAGAAGTGAACCGTTCAAAAAAGTGGAAACTCCAGCGACTCCAACTTGTGGCATTAATATTTCTGTTTCGTATTATTCGCCATCCAAAAAACTGGTGAACCAAGCTGAGACAGTGGAGAAAATGAAGCTGTCTTTATGCACAAAGAATCTTGATGACCCTCCAGATGCCTTGAAAACTCCATCGATACAGAAAGTAAAAAGATCATTACCGGTCGAGTCTGGTCAGAAAGTAGATGCAATCGGGAAACGCATATCACAACCAGATAAAGCACCGCGACAGCGAGTGGCTGGAAGAGCAACCCCTATGGGTGAAGTAATGCAAACCGTGTCGAAGGATAAAGAAAGTGAAAGTTTGAAAGCAAAAGAGTCTGTTAGCGAAAGGATGGAACAAGGCGGGAGCGAAAATATTGAAGCTGTTAACACAATCACAAAGCTTCCAGGAACGAAGTCAAAAGAAGCACTGGAAGCTCAGTCAGAAGCCCAAAAAGATGCGATTTCCGCAGCAACTGTTAGTTCACCCTCAGCATCTGGTGATTCGTGCAACGAGCGTAAAAAGCGCATTGTTCGCACTCCAAAGCTAACGCATCCTGTGCCATGTACTGTCACAAGCGTCAATAACCTCGTTCGATCCTTGGCTCGCGCCCCTACGCCAGTGGCCAATCCAAATTTACAAGATCAGCCTACAAAAAGTATTAATGATGGCGAGGCTGACGTCCCGGCTCCAGGTCCCTCCCAGGAGCCACAGGCTACTCCGCAATCGCCAGCTGAATGTCCGAAGGAGCAGCCAGTTGCTTCAGACCCGTCAATTGCATTCCCAGTTCGCATAATTGCTGCTACAAATGAGACTGTGACCGAAAACGTGAAGTCATTGGCTGAGCCAATAGCGACTAGTCAATCCCAAGCACCTCCTGTGATAGTGCCTTCTAGGCCAACGAAAACGAATGAGTTGAAACTAAAGGCACATCCACTTCTAGGCAAAGAGCGCAAGTTGTGCGTGCGTCTCAAGCGCTGCGAAGTAAAAAATTGGTTTGAAGGCTTGAATAGAACAGCAATGCAACCGGTTTCACGTATAATCCAAGCTGATGGTATTCCCACGCCGACACATACCAAAGCTGACGCTAACAACACTCAAGCGGATGCTCCTGTGATTTCCGTACCGCTGCCAGTTCCGCTGCCTCCTCTTGAGTTTAAAACGGAGCAAATAGAGTCGTTACAGCAGCAGAGCATGGGATTGGATGTGCCAGTGGCACAGGGTCAAACTGCCGTGAATACGTCTACCACAAACAGAAATAACGTCACGAACAGTACTACCACCACAATCACCCCCAGCTCTACTTCCACCACCTGCTCTATCACCTCAACTCCATCCGCGAGCATCGCCAATGATCAGAACACATTCGGTGCAACAAAAATGTTTTCGTTCTTGTATCCCTCGCGCTACCGAAACTCCTACGGTAATGTTGGTCTCGACTGCTGTTGCCCAAATCTAGACGGGCCAATGCAGGCCATTGACCCGACACGGCTACACTCAAAGGCGGAAGTACCGGTGCTGGAGTTGCCGGAATGCGTGGTCATCACAACCAAGGTTATATCCAAGCATGACAAGAATATACCACCAAAAGTGAAGGCTAAACTTGAACAACTGACTGCAAAAGACAATCTTCCTTGTGCCATTCAAGCAATATCCATGTCATCAAAAAACTCTGCAACAGTAGCGACACCTATTGGCCACACATCTACATCCGTTTCAACTCCTGCGTCGGATAGCGATAATACAGTCAATAGTACTGCTCAGCAATCCGTACCGCATTCGGCTGCAGACACAAGCGTTTCAACCACTGCTCGCATAGGAAACCATCAAGAAGACGTGAAGGCACGTGTTCAATGCTTCGATGATCTCTTCCAAAGCCTGGCCAGACAAGCCGCCTCAATCAGTTTGACGGAGCGCAAAAGAGTCGTAAATAATATAGTGAAGACAACCTCATTGCAACCGGCCGAGGTAGAAATTGGCATGAAATTGCTAAAGGACTACGCTTACCATGTGAACGCTGTCATGCAGAGTCAGCTTCAACTGCACCCCAGGGTCTTCCCACTGCTAACATCAATTCCGACAACCGCCACAAAAACAAGGACTGGCATGAACTCGGTGCTTCCCATGGGAACTGATTCGACAGTGTCACCAAATTTACGCCAAAATTTAAACACTCGCCCCATATTCGATAAGGGAAACATAATAGGCTACCAATACCTGGCGAAGCATGATCAGGGAACGAGCGGTATTGGGAGCGCAGTGCCAGTAATATCTCAACACTCGCTGATTAGTAAGGACACAAATGCGATAAGCAGTAACGTAAGTTTTGCTAATATTCTATAAGATCTTATACTTTAATTATTGTAATTTGAAAACAATTGCAGAGTACGGGGACTTGCTACTTAAATCCATCGCCTGAAGAAGATGAGCGAGTCAGAATGGGTGCACAAAATCTGTTGAATGCATCACCTGTCCAGACGACGTGTAGGAGTATGCCGTTGACATCAGTAAACAAAGTATTGTCGGCTGTAAACTCTATGCCTCTACTTGAAACTAATCCACCGGCGTTCTGCGCTGCTGGTAAAGAGGATGGCTCGAATGATAATTTGTTCATCGTCAACCAAGTTATGTCACCGCCGGAAGAGTGCATACTACCTGATGCTATTGGTACATTAGATGTGGCTACTGAGATAAAGGGAGAGGTTGACGATGCCGAATTATTAACTTAAGTCTGCCTAATTTATAATACATACATACATACTAACGTATTTTAAGGAATGTTGCATTATGGATTCGATGAAGCGTTCATTGTTGTTGTCTTTGTTAAAAATTCTTGTCGCTCGTTCATGAGATTTCATAAGTTTCATTTCAATAAAATGTAAATTTTTGTTTTAATTATAATTATGTGGGAACCATCCCATCTTTGTGACTAACTATGACATTCTATTTTGGTGCATTATGTTAGTAAAACTGATGAAAAATGCAAACTTTTGGAATATAAATAAGATTTAGTTCACTGCTTATGACTTACCTTCATTTGAATTGTAGTTTAGACCGAGGGAGTTAAAAGTTCACATATACCAGGGCAGTGAACGCATCGATTACCGGAACTCTACGATGCAAAAAAAAATTGGATAAATACATATCAATATAAATTTTTTCAAGCAGCTATTCAATAAGATAGACTATTTTCAAAATCTTAAAAAGAGCAATATGATAATAAAAAGATAATACATATCGATTCGAACCGTTGACGTCACACTTCATTCGTACGTACTCGGAGAACACCGAATAACGGAGCTGCGCACTCAGCTACCTCGTACATGTATGAACCATGATTTCGGCATTCTTATAAGCAAGAGAACATTCGAACACAACAACAGTTTTCGTTTGCCGGCTGTTTGCAACGCATTACTAGTAGGAGGTGTCCGCGTCGCTCGCACTTGTCACTCGCCTTTTGATTATTTTTGTTGTTTTCGTGGGCGCGTAACGGAGCAATAAAAATAATTATTAAAATAAGGGACTTTGCGGTTACGAGACGGAGTTTCCGTTTAAGGAGCGTGTGTTTTGTATTCGTGCAAGAATTAGGAAAATAATTGATGTGCGATGGCGGTCGAATTTACAAACTCAATATTATCGCTGCAGCCAACAATAGAGTGCGACGTTCCACAGACGTTCCACTGGCAGCTCGAGGATTACGCATACTTCCACAAGTGCGGCGAAATAACCACTTCCCCGGATGTCCAATGCTTTGGATTCAATTGCGCCTTTTGCCCGGCGATTTGCCTGCAGCTCTCGGTCTTCATAGATCACATACGCAGCCATCACATGCAGGAACTGCGCCGGCGCTACGAGGGCGTCGAGGAGAAAATGGAGCAGACAACGCAAACGGACCTGAATCTAATGATAATGGACATGCACCTGGAAAGCGGCGATGTGTTTCCCATTGACCCGGCAACAACAACATCAACAACAACAACCACGCTAATGGCACAATCTGCAATAACCCCAACAAATGCGCGCCCGGATAAACGCACAAAGAGCACCACATGGAATGAGGGGCTGCTAGACATGAACCTGACCATGGGTATAGGCATGGGCATGGGCATGGGCATGGGCATGGGCATGGCAATGCCAACGGAAGCGGCGTCGGGAACGGGAACGGGTAATGTAATATGCATGGATATGGGCCTAGACCTGGTTAACATTGTGCAGACAGCGCCACTGCCGGACGCGCTGCCGAAGACAGGCAACAACAATAATGCCTTCCAATTGCAACTAAGCAACACGACTCCAACAACAGCGCCGACAACAACAAGAACACCAACAACAGCAGCGCCAACGCCGACGGCGACGGCGACGGCAACGACAACAGCCGACATAGACTTCGTTTATGTTATGGAAAATCCATTGCCACCCTCGCCGCCACCGTCAGCTGGGGAGCAGAGCGCGCAACTGCACTCGACAGATCCATTCGAAATGTTGCCCGTTGTGGCCTCTACGTCCACGCCCACGTATACGGCGCCAAACGTCAGTGCAGTCGCGCAACCTCGCTACGAGACGCGGCGCGTGGTAAGTTAATCGTTGATTCTTGCCTCCCCTTCAACTGACAAAACAGCACCCGTCCTCCGTTCCATTCTTTGTTTTCCAAAACTTCCCGTTATTTACCTGTTCTTGTTTACACCTCTTTGCACTTCCGCGCTGCGAATGGCCAGCAAAAGGGTTTCCGCTGTGTGCTGTCCACTGGCAAAGAGGCCCGGCAATGGTCGGCACTGGCTCGACCTTCAAAATAACTACGCATTTGCGGCAGCAGCCACAGAATGTACGAAAACTGTGTCGCATTTATGGCGCATACCCTGTAGCCGTGCAGCAATTGGGCGTGCTGGACTAGCTCCCGTGATTGATCAAACTCAGTCGCACATCCTGCGAATACATGTAGAGAATTCATCTTTAAGCAGCTGGCTCGAAAAAGCGTTTGCCGTAGTAATGGTATCGGCAGAAATAGTAGTAGACGTATTCATAGTAATAGGAGTAGATCTAGCCGAAAGAGTTGAAGCTAAACTATCAGTAGAAGAAGTAGAAGTAATAATGCTAATAGGATTTAATGCAGCATAAAAAGGAGTACACGTTAAAGAGGCGGTAAAAAAGAATAAATATTTAAAAAGAGTTGTAGTAGAAATTATAATAGTAGTAATAGAATTATTGGCTAGATTCTTATTAGTAGTAGTATCTACTACGTATGTATATACAGGGTATCTTGCAGTCGACTCTTGGTCATGCCTAATCGATTGCATTTTTTTATGTCCCCATTTGCTGGCCGTTTATCCCGCTGCTTGGCATTCGTTGGCCACATTGGTGTGGGCAGGACGGGGCAGGGGCGGGGCTCGGAGCGTAGTCAGACAGTCCATCAGCTCCGGGCAAGGGAAGTCGCTATTTTTACACGAAGACCGTGCGCGGCGCAATTTTGGTTTTTCTTTATTTATTTTATTTTATTTATTTTTTTTGGATTTTCACTTGTTTGGGTTTCCACAATTTCATTTTCTTTTTGTTGATTTCTATATGAGAGTCTCAATATATATTTATTTTTGACGCCAAGTCAACGACAAAGGCCAACACCGAAAACAACAACACGACCAATAACAACCAATAGCACACTTTTATTTCTCGAAGCAGGCAAACAAAAAAGCAAAAGCAAAAAAAAAAATACATTTTTGTTCTCGCAAAATACAAAATACAACAAACACGTCGAAAAAAGCCTTCGATAAAAGTTTGGGAAAAAATTAAACAAAATAATTTCTATTCGGTATTTTTGGCATTGCTTTTGATTTTGCTTCTTTTTTGAGTTCGTCACATTCTGGAAAAGCAGAAGAAAACTAATTACAATTTTTTAACAACGATCATTTTAATATTGAATATGAATCGAGTATTTATTGTATTGAACGATTGCAAGCAACGATTAATTGAAGAATTCAATGGGAGATGAGTAATTTGCGTTCTTAAGTGAAACTGAAAGTTGTTTAGGGAAAGAGAGAGTGGAGAGGGGCTGGAGCGTATTAATCGACTACTAATTATTTGTGCTTTGCGCACTCCAAGCAGATCGGCAACGTCCGACTGCGCAATACACTTTTCCGTCCTAAAATAGCCAGCAACCAGCCAAACGCAGTATATGACGAGAATAAGTCCCATTTTCATATCAATTTTCCGCAGTCTATATTTGACGGTTTGTCTCGCATATATTTACAATGGATTTTCTCAATATTTGAGAAATCTGAGTCTGCAGCTAAAAGGAAAAAAAACACTCGGAAAAAGTCATTAACTAAAATACTCCCTTTCAATTTTATTAGGATCAACAGCAAAGAGAGGAACAGAGAGAGAGAGAGGGAGCGAGAAAGAAAAAATCTTTTTATATTTGAAACATTAGCTTTGGACATTAACAGTTGAAGTGTACATATTTATATATATTTTAAATACATAATTATATACCAAACAAGC
>JABVZX010000001.1:20825689-20836814 GCA_020883565.1 Drosophila pachea
CTTGAGCTTACAATCAATGATTATAATTGCTATCACTTCGATTGTGAATGATCAGGTAATGATAACAGAATTGCTGTGATATTGAAGCATTGGTCCTTGGAAAATATTTGCATATAATGCTAAGAAAACTTTTGGTATTTTTATCGGATTTTATTATGCAGTATTTTCAGATTATATTCAAGGCACGCCTTACGCCCTCCAGTTGGACCAGGTGCGGATCTCGTTCCACAGGTTGTTGCCGGGGCAGTCGGTGTCGCCGACCTGACGATGTCCGTACAGGGTGTATCCGGAGACGATCTGACCGCGGGAGACGGCATCAGCCAAAATTCCCTTGGCAGCGTTGATCATGGCGGCAGTAGGCTGGCTGTTGCCGAAGTTGCCCAAGAAGGAGATGCCAATGGACTTGGAGTTCCAGTTGGAAGCATGGGCACCCAGGGTGTTCCAGCCACGACCCTCGTAGACGGAACCGTCACCACCGATCAGGAAGTTGTAGCCAATGTCATCCCAGCCTAAACTGTCCATGTGGTAGCTCTGGATGTTGCGGAGCTCTTGGGCACAGGCGGCACGAGTGCTGCAGTAGTTGCCTTCGGTGTGGTGGATGACGGCATAGCTTAAGCTGTTGGCCAAAGTGGTCCTGCCTTTAGGATTGCGAGCTCCCCACTCAGACTTGGAGACCACAGCCACACCCAGAACAGCCTGGGCGCAGCAGAGCAGAGCGAGAGCGATGATTGCCTTGTTAGCCATAATTGTACGTTGAAATTGGTGATACAACTGAAGCAAACATTCAAATTGATTTTCTTTATATAGCTCAAACTTAACAGTTATACGTCGATCCATCCGATAGAAGACTATCAAATGACTTCTTGCTGCAGAAGGTGCGCAAAAGCTCCAAATTAATTTACAATAAAGATATGGATTTAATACATTTACAGCACGTTATTTATGCTGACTGATTATTTAGAAATTCTTCCCATTTTCTATTGTACATCATGACTTATTCATTATTAAAGTCCGTCTAAAATGTGCAGTCTGTCTGGAGTTGTTGCTATATCTGCTATGTGTCCACCGATAAGAGTGGCATGCGAAATGTTTGGTAATAAATATCATCAAGAGGGAAATCGAATGTTTTGGTTTGGGCTAGCCAAATCGGTCGCCATTTGCAGTGGGGCGCGCGTTATTTCTTTTTACAGACAGATTTACCGAATGTGGAAATCTTATCAAATTTTTAAGTCCATCCATAAATCAGAAATAATTCCATTAAATTGTTTTTATGAATGAAACAGGAACCTGAATGAATTGTATACAAGCCTCGGTACATGTGTCTTACTATGATTTTCACTCACTATATTAATATCTTAGGCTAGGCTTTGGTTCTGCCCTTCTAAAGAAGTATCTTCGGGTCTCTAAACAGTTCAGTGATAATTAGTATTAAGTAATTAAATAAACTAGATGCCGTAAGTAGAGTTTTGTCCGACATTCTCCCCTATTTAGTACCATCTCAATAACCAAACAGAAGTGCGTGTACTATAATTTATTTCAAACCAATACATTTCGAATATCTTTGCATAATTGATATACAGTATACATATATATTTAGTATATAATAGTATTGATGTTATACACACATAAAATATAGATATTAAACTGTATTTCTTTTGCTTTGGATGTCTTTGAAGTGGGGCAATTGCAGATAAAAGAATATACGAACAATAAATAAAATGGTGCATATGGTCTTAAAGTTAGCTTAGAACAAAAAAGAATATGCGTTCGCATAGACTTCCCATTATATTCATTCAACATCCGTTATATTCTCTCTCTTTTTGCTAACAACTACTTGCGCTTATCTAGGTAAAATGCACAGGATATTCAAATGATAATTACAGATTGACATGTGTTGATTTCAAGAGCAAAATTCGGAGAATATTTTATAATAGTATAGACCTAATGCTTTTTCGGATTAACAACAATACGCGACGGCTAAAGATATAATTTTATGGATTCCTAAATTTAAAAACATAATTCAACTTTATTCTGTATTCGATATTTATATAAGGTTCAAATGGGAGAAGTAAACAGAAGATGTCTCCTGTCTTCTCACCAGCTGATATCCGCCCAGGCAAGTTAAACAGGCTGCAAGCAAAATACGAAAGTTGTGCTAATGGCTGGACCAAAGAGGAGCGTGTGGGCGAAAGTCTGCTCACAACACACAGAACTTGTGAAAACTTTAATAAATCACAACTTAGGCCTGACTCTCGTTGCATCCAGGCACTTGACCTGGAATGTTCACCTGGCGGCTAACCGGCGACTCTTGTCCCGTCTGCATTTGAGGAGCAGCAGCTACGTCGTTGTATGATGGCGGTGGAAGTGAGCCCTCGGTTACATTAGCGCCAGCATCAATCACCTCGAGATCCGCGTCGTCATCATTAACATCATTTGAAACGGGGTTAGAGCTGAGATTCGCTTGCTCACTGCGTCGCATTGGCGGCGTATTGGCGTTCACATGCACCGTATTGTTATTGTTTGGCATATCGTTGTTGTTATCCAGGTTATCGTCCACGTGAGGTGCAACATTGTTGGCAGCGCCATCAAGGGCCACAAAGAAGGAAGTGTTACCGCCACAGTCTGCAGGCGGTGCTTGGCTAGTCACACCTTCCTCCTCATTCTGATAGTTAGACATAGCCACTTGATAGGATGGTGGTGGAGCCTGCTTCAAATGGTAGGCAATCGCCTCATCGTAATTAGGTAGCAGCGTCGAATATGCTCGCTCCTCAGTGCCAAAGCCACCGACTCCAATGCCGCCGCGCACTGCCATTTCGGGTAGAACACAGGGTAGCAAACTGCGCATATGCTGTTGCCGGAGTGTCAAGTACTTGTAGCATCGCCATACTATGCCAATGCAATACGCCTTAAGGAACATGATGCACACGAAAACCACGAGAACAACCACAACTAGTTCCTCTGGTGGCAACTCAAGCAGCTTCTCGCGCCACGGCAACTGATGAGACTCGGCAATAAAGCTGTGAATGGCTTGCAGATAACATAAATAGCCGGCGGCGGTGAGTCTATATGGATGAAACAATTGATATTTAAAATGGGAGATACCTTCGGCAAGTAGCACAGCATCAATCACTCACGTTATAATAGCAATGTCAAAGAGCTGTAGGCAAAAGAAGGGCAGCAGATGAGACGGCTTCCCCTTGATGGTTCCATATATCATCATCAGTGTTATTGCTATCATGCATGTACACAGCAGGCCGCCCATGTCAAAGTTTTCTGAAATCAAAAAGCGATCACTTAACATGGTCTAAGAGAATCAGATGAGGAGTGCTTACGGTAGCCCCTTCGATAGGTGAAGTTATGGTCGCGGTAGGCATACGGCGGATCCACCTTGCTTAACGGCGTGGGCAAGGCTGGCGCATTAAGATCAACGGTAAAGTCATGACTGCCACTTTCCAACTCCTCCATCATTTCCGGATTGCGCCATATGATCGCCAACAGACTCAGAGCAAGGATATTCAGGAACTATAAAATAATAGCATAGTAAATAATATTTTGTATAGTAAAGCTCTTTTAGGAATCATGCAACACATTTTGAGAATATTATAACTAGTTGTTGTTTATATTCTTAACAAATGTGAATTATTTTGGTTTTAATGAAAAATGAGAAATGAAAAATACATGACGATACAACCCGGTCATCTATTTTTAAATGTCTCAAAAGTTCTTTCTAGATGACTGGCAACAGACACAAATTTCGGAGGCATCCACTGGTTGCAGAGACTGCCAGTAATCCTTGGATTGTTTTTGCAGCCAGCTGAGGTAGCTTAGGAAAGCCATGTAGCTAAACTCATCAGTGATCTGACAATGCATTCGATGATGATAACTACATTCGCGATCATAGATCCAGTACCGTTGCTCGGGCGGCTGCATGCCAGCTCTTTCCAGATGCAACTTGAAGGCGTTTCTATTGGTGCCATAATAAAGTCGCGTCGTAGTATAGCTTATACCGTCATGTAATTGCTGTAATACCATCGGTTGTGAGATAATGCGCGTGACTGCAACGCAGCTGCTGTGCCGATTCTGCAACCCAATGAGCAGCCAGGGAGGCACCAGCGCGAAGCGTATGCGGGAAATCAGCTTGACTATGATGCGTCGCCGCTTAGGCCACTGAAAGTTGAGCCACCGTACGGCGGACATAAAGACCTCCAACTCTGTGTTGACACCAATGTTGTTTGACTTGAAAAGCGACCAGAGCGCCCGCATGGGGAGCTGAAGGAACTCCTGCGAAGCCACGAGAGTCAGAAAGAAGCGGCCAACACGTTGCAGCAGTGAGCGATGAGCACGCTCCATGCGCAGCAGCCGCGCCTCAAGGTACAACATCACTGCAGAATCCTCAATGATTCCGTACGTCAGGCAGTGTTCACACTGCTTCTCTAGCTGTGTCATTCGGAGGAAGCTAGCTGCACGTAGAACCTCCAACAAACCGAGACGCGCCAACAGAGGCTTATCTTCAATCATCCACTCATAAATGAGACGAAACGAGCGAGGCGTCACCAAATCAGGCGGTAAATCCACCTTCACTGTATTGCTTCCCAGGTTACAAAATAGACCCGAGAAGCACTGCAGCACGATGAGATGGACATGTAAGGTGTTCTCACCAATCGTAACCACTGCATTTGTGTTCCGTTTCTCTCGCACTACCAAGGTCAGCAACTCATACAGATTCGGCTTGACGTTTTGTACTCGATGATCCGGAACCTCCCATTCATCGAGCTTCTTGTATCCCAAAGATTCGAGCGTGCGCTCGCAGAGATTATTGTGTGGACCCTCAAGCGGACAAAATATTGGACTTACAGCAGGTGCATCTATGCCCTGCTGCCACTGATGGCTTCTATCCGACTCATCGGACTCAACGCTTAATAGACTAGACGAGACCTGTGACCGAACGGATGTCGAAATAACAATTTCATTGTCATCGGTGTCTGCGTGGTTGTGGTGCATCATCTTGTAGTATGTAGGATGTTGTTGGCGAAGCACTGATCACTTCGATGACATTCGCAGTGGTAAATAGACCACAAAACGTCGCTCCGTACACATTACAAAACAGAATTTAATTAAAAGCTGCTTGTCAAAATTTTTCAACCATTGTGTCCTTTTGGAGGAAATAAACTGAAAGGCTGACTGAATTTTGAAATTCATGTATTTTGGAATGTGACAGGGTTGGCTGGAAAGAAGCTTCCAATGTTGACATATACATATTTATAACAATATATAAATATCAGTTTTATTATTTGAAAAAGGGTTCAGACTTTCATATGAGCCAGATGCCACACAGCATAGCCAGCGGAGATAAGAGGTTTTGACTGATTCCGCTCTTGCGGAAATGTAAACAACTTATGTACACTTAGTAAACACAAGAGTTTTCATCTATCTACTGACATATGATTTAAATCATATGAATACTCAATACTCATCCATATCTACACCGCAAACAAGTATTAAATAACAAGGTCCAGCGAGTCATCCAATTCGACATTCATTTCATTAAATAGATGATTATTCCACATACTGTGTTTGTGTCGTCACGGCCCGTAGCGAAAGTTGACAACCTTCACCAATGTCGCTGTCTCAGACAGTTTGGGAGTCTCACGGTGCAGGGACGATTGATTTTTCCCTTTGACACTGAACAGGGTCAACATGAAGGCGTGTTTATGTGGGTGTACGTTTGCATGTCTGTGTGGTCATCGTGTTATGTATTTGTAAATGTATTGGTGTGTATGTGACGTTGGCGTATGTGAAGGATATTGCGTCGCAAATTTCTTACCAAGTGCCACAGTCCAATCATTAGTGTTGCGGTATGCACGTGAAGCCCAAAGCAGCAGGTCCATTCCTTATTGACCCGACCATGGCTGATATTACCATTATTGTTGTTGTGGTTGCGCTGCGGACCCATTTTGACTCGGATCCTGAACATTGCACGCCTCACAGCCGATCACGGGTTCCCTTTCGCTTTAGCACTGCACTGCGGACGAGTGATATCGAACATATATAAAGTATTATTTTAGTACTATATACGTATTTTGATATTCTTGATAGAAACACATTTGCAAATGTATTTGATATTTGGCTTATCTATGGTTTTTATGCACTTATTATTGCGAGAAATTTTTATTATATATTTTGCTACATCTGCGACAAAGTAAAACAAATAATTGAGCCTTTTCGGATTGTTTTTGAGTAATTAATAACTCTACCTAGCAGTTATTTATTGCAGCGAGTTCAACTTCTCTTTATGTATTTTTTGTGTTGCGTTTCTACGTTTTCACGAAATGTTAATATTTTCTACTTCCCAGCTTAACCAGTGTGACCATTTCTTGTCTGTAAAGCGATTAATCGATATACTCACGTTAGTAAATTATGGCCGATGATATCGTAAAATAATACAATGCTATTGCACTTCAATTCAAAAATTATATACTAAAACAAAGTAAAAAATATTTGTTTGTAATAAAATTTATGTTAAAATGTTATAAAAATGTATGTTTGGGGGAAACTGAGTCTTTTTGCAAGAAAATATACAGTTTATTTTCTTTATTCTCGGCTTAAGTAATTCCATATTAACAAATCAGATTTGACATTGCCATTATATATGGTGAAATTATATCTGATTAAAAAAATGGCTTCATATTTTATTTTAATAAAACCTAGCGAGTTAGTAGTAAACTAGAAAAATAAATACATGTTTTAAATACAATTTTTCGATTATAAAATCGATAAGTTCACGATTGCTGCCAAAAGAAATATTTTTGATAACACTGCAGTTGTCTACCGTCTAGTGTGCCGCTCTTTGCGTAACGTTATATTCGTTTAGTTTTACATTTCTTTCTGTTAACATTTGGCGATATGGTATTAATAAAGGAGTATCGCGTGTGCATGCCGCTCACAGTAGAAGAGGTATGTAATTTTTGTAGCCGATGCAAATCGGTTATTTTAATTATATCTATTTACAGTACAAAATCGGACAGTTGTATATGATTGCGCGCCATAGTCTAGAGCAGTCTGAGGAAGGTGAAGGAGTCGAGGTGATAGATAACAGGCCTTGTGAGGATCCCGAACACGGCAAAGGGCAGTATACAGAAAAGCGCATACATTTGTCTAGGTGCGATAGCTCACTCTATTGGAAAACACATTTACTCTAATCACATTTTCCTTCCAGTCGGCTACCATATTGGATACAGGCAATATGTCCTCGCATTTTCTACGTGATAGAAAAGTCCTGGAACTACTATCCCTACACTCTCACAGGTAAGCGTTCTACCATATGTTTATTTTGAAACAAAAGGACAATGGCCTTCTCGCATGTCTGTTATGCTCCTCAATCGACTGGTAGTTCTGAAGCGTGTCTGTGAAATACCTTTGCCATATGGCCATTCCATACATGACACGTCTCTTCGACGATAATTATATATCACATGCCGAGCCTCTGATGTATCGTGGTCACGTCTATTGCGTTTGATAATGGATAACGGATAATGAGGAGCATGGCGGCGAACAACCCCACATCCATACGTTATTCGAACACTACGTCAGATGTGCGTTAACTGTTAACATATGTTTAGGGTCGCACGGGCGAAATCCCAATTGTTGATATTGAGTCAATCGTCAGGGGGACCCGATAAGCACGGCGAACATGGGAACTGTAAGCAGAGTGCTTAACATGCACTGGTTGATAATTATCACTCTCAATATGCTATCTATGTATGAGCATTACTGCTAGATTACCGCGCGCAACAAAAAGATCAATAGAATTTGTTTTAATCATTAGTTAAACAAATAATCAGCAATGAATTAGAAGTACATTTATCTTTTCGGAAATTTTAGATGATGCATTTAGAACAAAGTTGTTTTACATTGTTCTGAAATTAACTCTTGTTGCATTCTCGAAATTTGAACACATAACTATTTTTCCATACAGTTATATATACTTTTGGTTACCATCGAAAACATTAAACATAATACATTTTTGTCCACTTAATATATTCTTCTTAATATTAATTTTTTTATTTATTCTTTTTATTGGATTACCAACTTGACACATTGGCAGAATACACGGTAATAATCTAACTAATTCTAACCCGAATTATTGGCAGATCCCTTTAATAAACCCTTGTCGCTTAAATATTACAGTGTTCCTTTATACCAAAACTAAATATTCTCATCAAGACGAAATATGAGAATAATAATGGCAATACAGAAAACGTGAGTATTATACATGACCGATTTGTTATATTATGCTAATATAGTGCTAATATTTTTAGTGCCTTGATCTGTCTGAAGAGGAGCTAAAGGTTCGCATAGTCGACCATGTGGACATTGCTTTTGATGCGTTCACTGGCAAGCATTATAAAAGGGAGGAGGATCCGAAATTCTTCAAGTCGACACGGACAAGTAAATATTGAAAAAGTTATTAGCAAATAGATGAGACCAAAACTTGTAGGTAGTGCGGGAAATTGGTATATTCGGTCAATGGCCTCTTTCAGGGGACTCGATCATCTCAAGATATTTCTGCCGATGATCTTTGTCGTATATTGTTTTTGAATACGGTTCTTCGAAGTTTTGAATTGATGTGTTCTTGTTTGCAGATCGCGGTCCACTTGTGGAGGGCTGGCGCGAAATAGATTCTCCTATTATGTGTTCCTACAAGGTGGTCCACGCCAGCTTCGAGGTCTGGGGCTTGCAGACGAGAGTTGAAGAGTTCATACAGCGCGGCATCCGAGATGTCCTCTTACTGGGCCACCGCCAGGCCTTTGCCTGGGTAGATGAATGGCACGGCATGACGTTGGAGGATGTGCGCAATTATGAGCGACAAAAACAGGCCGAGACTAATAAGAAGGTCCAATACAATGGTAGTGCAGAAGTTGTCAAGAATACGGAGACTAACGGTAGTGGAACACCCACCGTGGAAGTCAACTTATAAAGAATTTGATACAAATGAGAGTTATTTGTACGTTTTATAGAAGTTATACCAAATTTGATAAAAATGTGTTAACCGTTAGCTTAATTAGCTAAAGATGCACTGCAAGATTACAAATGCTGTGCAAGTCATAGCTCTAAGAAAGAAGACAATTACGAAATTTGAGCGTATTTCCAGATGTCCAAATGAAGTAAAAATTCTAAAAATGATACATCTCGAAACCACTATTTGAAAAACACTACATATGTAGGATGCACACTGCTTATGCCAAGTATATATATCTTGTGCATTGCGACATTAACATAGGGTAAAATTTAAGGTTTTTCAAGAATGGTGTTTGTTAACTGTTCGATAGTTAAGTATTCGGAAGCTTTAGATTCAACTACGCTGTTGAGTGAATGTACAAATATCGAATAAACTAAAACAAAATATAGTTTATATTGTTAATTCAGTACTGTTTCGTCACGGATCAGATGGACAGTGCATGAATTGCGCATGAAGACAAACGTAGTTTTTTGTGCAGTTAAATTCGGTATAAATTTAGCTTTTTATTGGCTACCGAACGAGGGCCAAAAACTAGAAGCTATAATTTATTTTTTTTGGCGTGGGCAAATTGAAGTAATTAGTATGCGACAGACAGCCGGCAGTGTTTGTTATGGCCAGTCAGCTGTTGATGCTGTTTACACACTCATATATATATATATATTTGTATAGATATACGCAAACGCACACACGCCAATATTATTTTGATATAGAATGGTATAAAGAGCGCTCCATATTAGACTCTCACGCTCACAGCAAATTGGCTCACACTGAGTTCTCCAACAGCTGATTGGTTTGACGAGATCTGCGATGCCGCCAAAAATATGTCAGCGTTTCGCATTTGCGCCTCATTTGAACTTCAAACGCGAGAAAAGTAGCACACAGATACGGATGCGACGCGATTAAGAAAGCAAATCGCGGCGCCTAGGCAAGGAACGATTCATAACAGTATTTTCCATATGTGTATTAAATGTATATATGGCGACATCTAGACGAAATCAAGACAACTAGATTTCTAAGAAAATAAGTCATGTGTGCGTGGAAACGTATGAAAAACATTTCAAAATCGCGCTTTTTCAATGTGCGCGTGTTTTCAACGAGATCGCAGTGAAACGTCCGTTAGACGGCCTTCCGACCATGGCAATGGGCTTTCGAAACTCATCCATTAATGAAAACTCATTTATGCTTGATCGTGTGCTGCTGCTGTTGCTGCTGCTGCTGACTAATTTCAGGAGGTGGGCAATATATTAATTAATATTATGTATACTCCGAGTGCGGCCGATAAGTGGGCCAACGAACGATACGGCGTATGCTTAATACGTATACGTTATTAATAATGATGAATTGCCGCTGGCATAGCTTTTATTTGAATGTCTTATTTGAGTTAATAGCCGCATGCTGATGTGTGCTTTTGTCAATATTTAACTATATCATAAATCAATCTGCTCACTTTTTATCAACGAGCGGAAAGACCAGCGAGAAATGGGCTTATCGTGAATGGCATTTACATTGGCATTACTCCACGGCAGATAAAAGTATGGAAATGTGTGGTTTTCGCCAGTCTGTAGGTAGAAATGTATATAAGCTGGACACAACTCGCTTATTTATTAACATTTTATTATTTAGGCCAACTAATTTTCTTATCTCATCGTGATTCTCGGGGAAACAACTTAATTCGATCCATATTTATATCCAATATTCGTATTGCTAATTTCTTAAATATTTTTATTCGTTGTATAGCGTTATTTTTACCAGTATTCCTATACACTCTATCTCCCATATATCATATAATTTCTGCACAGTTGGCTATTAATTTCACGAAGAACATTATATCTGATCTGTGTATAACCATTTTTCCGACATTTTTTCACTTCCAATTTATAGGCATATGTATGTATATTCTTCGAGCTAGCGAAATTCATTAATCTTATCGATTTATGCATTGTGCCGAACATTCGTCGTTCCGAAATCATTACCATTTTTCAATTTTTTGTTCCATACTTGACTGTTTTTACCTCTATTTATTGCTATTTCTTTCCTTGACAAATTATTTATACCTCTGCCAAAAGGAAAACAAGTGTAGTCATGATTTCTAAAAGTAAGTTAACT
>JABVZX010000001.1:20932488-20946804 GCA_020883565.1 Drosophila pachea
TGCTGCTTTCCATTTGCTTTGAGCAAAAGGAAAATGTTAAATTTTGTATTCCATAAATTCGCTGGCACTTCAATCTTTGCGGCCATTCCGTCTCCCCACGCTGGCAGCGCTCTTCTTTTCAGACAGCGCCAGCTCGGCAAATGCATTCCATTCACATTTTTTGCACTTTCTATTCCAAGTTTTTGCGGCTTCATTGTCAGCTTTTGCCAGTGTTCGGGCTGCTCCTTCTGCGGTGTTTTCATTCTCTGGCTGCTCCGTCCACTCCGTCTGCTCCGGCTGCTGCTGGCTTCTTTTTGTGTTTTTAATAATGCATAATTTGTTTTATAACTAGGTCCCTTTTTTGAAGCACAATATTACAATTTATGCACAATATATATATACGTACCGTTTTTAATCAAAATGAAAACAATGCCAGCCATTGTTGCCAAGCTATTATGAAATTCTTCGCTTTGTTCCCAATTTTCCGCCAACTTCCGCCCAATACGAATCCACTTCATTTTCCAAACTGGACTCTGCCTCCGAAGCGCAGGACACCCATTGTCTCAACGCTATTCGAAGACAAGCAAAATGGTCGGAAACATATTTTTATATGAACATAAAAAATGGGCATTGTAGGTCCAACAGATTCTTCGTAATTTTTTAGTATGGATATAGAACTGATAGTGTGAAATATTTGAACGCATTTAAGGACTTACAGATTATCCTTTATATTATCGTACTTATATATAAATATATATTTTGTAATTTTATGCGGAACTCCATATGTCCAATCTCCTAACTCTAAGAACATAATGGCATCACCTCGATAAAATACTATTTATTGAGTGTATTTAAATACTTATATTTCAGTCTTCAACACTCTACAAAATACTTTAATTTTAGATCGCCAATACCGATCATGATAATTCTTGGAAAATGCTTGAGAATTAGTTAAGAATCTTTGCAATAAAAATTATTTTACGTCAAATGGAATATTGTGGAAATTTGCAGTATAATATTTAGCATTAGCATTTTCCGATTAATTAATGTTTGTAGCTTTCCACCCGACAAGGCCGCAGTTATAAACTCCGTTACGGGCTGGCGGAAGGCAGGCCATAAAATGTTCAAGTGAGACATAATAATAATAATAAAGCAACAAAGACAATTCATGTCGTAAAAATACAAATAAATGTTATAAATGTTGCCATAAAATTACAGCAAGGGTGGCAACAGTCATGCCATGCAAACGGGTGGTAACTCTGGCACTGCGCTTTTTACGCCACTGATTGATATGCGATGGCAAGTGGCAAGTGGCAAGTGGCAAGTGGCAAGTGGCACGAGAGGGAACTGCTTTGAGCTTAGGTGTGAGTGTCGCGGTGTCGCCTTGCGTGCCGAAAACAATGTCGGTTACGTTTTCTGCCACGCACATTCTGCACATACATACACGCACGCGGAGTTGATGCGTGCGAGGAGCTCGAGTGGAGCAGAAGAGCGTGAAAAGCGCCCGACCCGCCGACGAGTGACTCCGAAAAAGAGTCAAACACGGGGAAAACAAATGACAAAAAGTATGCTACAGAGTGTCGCACATGGTCACACTCGCACGAACCCACGCTTACGCACACCCACACCCACACCCACACCCACATGTATTTC
This sequence comes from Drosophila pachea, assembly GCA_020883565.1. NCBI lineage: Eukaryota > Metazoa > Arthropoda > Insecta > Diptera > Drosophilidae > Drosophila > Drosophila pachea. The sequence goes on from JABVZX010000001.1 coordinate 20,934,121, forward strand.
CCACACATGCACACAAGCACAGCGGCTGCTCCTCTTCAAAATGTACGCCAGAAGCGTGTGCCATTTTACTTTGTCTGTGGTTCGAGCTCTCAGGCTGTTTCAATGTGCGACCTAACGTGCAAGCAGGACAGCGGGAGAGACGGGGACCGCGTGCGAGTGCGAGTGCAAGTGAGCACACACGATGAATGCGACTCTTTTGTGCCATCGTCGCATTCGTGTCAAATTTATTTTTGTATTTTAGTGTAATTTTGTTGATTACAGCACTGTTGCCTTTCGCTTGGCGCCGCGTGTGCCCTTGTGTGTGTGTGTGTCTGTGTGTGTGTGTGTTCTTCTGCTTGCAGATGAGACATTGCTGAGTGTGCAATTTATTTAGAGTGGAACCTAATGCATATAATCAAAAATGTAATCAAATGTAATTATATATTTTTTCCCCTAATTATATATATGATTAAAAATTCAATCCGATTGAGCAAAACAGCTTAGCTCTTTTCCTCTTACCCGGTCATACTGGTTTTCAGCTTTAGTAAGGAGATTTGCCAGATCTTCAACATAACCTCATTTATTTTGTGTTGCTCTTTTCGAATTTCTTATTTAAACAGAAATAATATCTTTATTTCACAAATCGTCAAATATCTGTCTAGACTTAGGGAAAGGACCTTTTATCTAAAAACTTATGTACATGCATATTAATGTTAAGACAAATACTTATGCATGCACAGCTAAATGTCAGATACAATCAGAGAATTACTAACACTGAGCGTCACAGACTTGGCGACGCTTCAAAGCATGCAACGGTTCCCCTGCTACCATTCTGCCCCGTGGCCGTTCCTATTACATTTTATGCCAGTTTCCATGACCATGTTTCGAGCTTGTTAATATAAAAACTCTGCAGCTGCTGTCCTTGTTGTTGTTATTGTTGCTGCTGGGAATGTGTAAAAGCAGTGGCAATGTCTAGGTCCGCACGCCAGCTAGCTCCCTTCGCAGGAGTTGGCGCCTTACATCTAATGAAATCTAATAAATTAAAGAGATTTATAAAAGCATAGCCTGCGGCCCTCCATTGCTTAGCATGGCCTCACCCAATGACTTATTACGGGAGTGTAACACCCGCAGCAGCCGGATTCATTGGCTGCCTCCAAAAATATATTAGCAGGCCGGAAAAGTTCTGCGAACGAATGCTCACGGATGGGGAGCTCGATATCTTTAAACTTTTGCCGTTAACCGGACACTCTTTTGTCTCCTTTGTGTCGTGAGACGAGATCAAAGATTGCCTCATAATCAGACCCGTTGAGAGGAGCTGTATAGTCGGAACAGCCAGTCTGCCACCTCCCGCATCACACCTCAGCCCAACTGGCACAAAACCGAATGAACCAGTACACAGAAATATTTCATCCAAATATTTCATACAGCTTAAAGTTTTCATTTCAATCAATTAAAAATTGCTTTCAACGTAGTTCGAATAAAAAATAACAATTTGTTGCAGTTTCTAACGAAAATACGAACTTAATTGATTTTCAATGTCCGCACAGATTGGAACGCAATTTTTCAATAGAAAACATATTAGTTACCAATACTGTGTGGCTGAGTGGACATAAATTTGAATGGGCGCTGCGAGGAGTAGCTCAAATGAAAAATATAAAAACATGGAAGAGTGTTTGGGTCGGGCTCAGTCGAATGCGTTATGCCCTAATTGAATAATTCTCTTCTGTCGGATGGTAAAAGAATTCTATGGAGCAGCTCCAAAATGAACATCCAGTAGGTATACGCTCACATAATGCTGCCTTCCATTTTCAGTCCAAACTGGGAAAATGTAATCAAACGCCGAGCCCGGGCCAACAGCAGCGATAACTGTGCAAATCTCTTGTGCCAGTAGACCATAAATCTTACCGCTTAGAATGTGCGAAATTGTAAGCGTGTAGAAGGTATTTCTCATACGCACTCGGTAAGAGAATGCTTAAAATATGATTTATGTGGCAGGAGCGAACAGACGAGCCACTGGATAAAAGCACGAGAGAACTCATCTCTGTAGGAGTCAAAACTTGTGCCACACTTCAAGCGGGGGTTGCGGAGCCAACACACTCTTGCGAGCCGCATCTTAGATTGTTGTTGTATTTGCGGCCTATGCATATGTGGAATTGGCCAAGAAGAGATGTCTTCCAGTTGCCCACTTCGCATGCAGCACATATTTTGTATATTGCATACAAGACTTGTCCGATCATCAATTGACCAACATTGGTATTTGGTTATAGGAAAGAAGTTCCGTTCGGAGTCCAGGTCCCGACGTCAAGGAGCGCATATTAGCTATTATGTTATATATTAGTTAGTTTAATCATATTCCTGTACTTAGTCCTTGCGGCTGCCAGTACCAATAAGTATTGTGGCGTCCCAATTGATATCCATGCAAGCTTTCATCTAAACCAATCGACGGTCCTGCCTGAGTTCCTGCACTCTGTACGCAGTCACAGACAGAAACTTATGGCCCGGACGAAGACTTACTTTGATATATGGGACATCAAATTCGACTCCTGCCACGGTTGCTCGTAGCTTCCAAAATAAACTCTGAAAAATTAGCTCATCAATTTGATACAATTAAATTAATTTGGAGATTTGATGCTTAATGGCTCTTTCTACCTCATCCTCTGTCTCCGTCTCTATCTCTCATTCTGTCTCCGTACGAATCTCTCCAGTTATCCCATCTCCTCCCGACTGCAACTCTCTCTATTGCTCGATATATCTCTCTTTCTCGATGCCCCTCTCAGTATCTCTTTCTCATTTCATCGATCTCATTTTCTCTCTCTGCTAAATCCCTGCCCTTCCCTTACTTACTCTCTACTCTCTGCTCTCTCTCCCCCTCTTTCTCACTGACATTCGATTCCAATCAAGTACATGGCCATAGACACTTGTATATTTACGTGATGGTCGCACCAGCGCCAAGCTAGATTCTCTTAGTACAACAGCAAATTGAAGATTTCGCCCTTGGTCACGGGCAGCCGTTTGTTCACCATGTAGCTCAGATAGAGATAGCTGAAGTAGCCGAACACCAGGCGGAAGAAGACACGACGACTGGGCTCAAAGAGGCCCAGCACCTGGAGGCGGGGCTGGAGCAGAACACCCCGGACACTCTGTGCGCAGCTGGCCATGCCCAAGGCCGAGAAGCTGCAGCGGCGGTGCAGCCAGCCATGCATGGCCAGCACCTGGCTGAGCTGCAGTAGATTGGCCATGTGGCTCCACGATGTGTCCTGGGGCGAGCTAATCGCCGCCACCAGAGCGTCCAGCGACTGGAACAGCAAACGCAGCCCGTTGACCAGCAGCAAGATGTCCAGCCAGCGGCGCCAATGGGCAAAGGAGAGCGCGTAAATCATAGTCAGATTGTAGAGCACAATCAGCAGCAGCTGGGGTGCCACGCAGTCGAGCAGCTCCTGGGTGAGCCGCGCGTAGGCCATGTGGAGGCGCTGCAGCTGGCGCAAGCGACGCTGACGTCGCCTCACGGCGCGGTAATCGGCCTGCAGCGTGCTCATGTGCAGCTGCTCGAACTGATGCAGGAGCTCCATGTTTAGCTGCTCAAAGGACTTGAGCAAGAGGCTGAAGCAGATGTTGATCAGATGGGCGGTCATGTCCAGGCACAGCACTGCCATTGTGCTGGGCAGCGCGAAGCTAACAATGAAAGCGAATAGCTTTAGTCCATCACCCGGCAGACGCATCACACGCAGGTAAATCTTCAAAGTAAGCAGCTTCAGTGCGAGCTGCAGCACCAGCAGCCAAGACAGCTTCAACTGCCGGCGACTCCTGCGGTACAGCGCCGGCGCCAGCCGCAGGAACACGTTGATGAGTCGAGCGCGCTCCTCGTGCACGCGCCGCGGCGGCCACAGCAGGCAACACACGAAAAGATAGGGCTGCAAGTACAACAGCGAGCGATACGGATTGAGCAGCGCCACGCTGAGGAAGTAGCAAAAGGGCAGCGCCACCAACCGCGATATCGTCACGCTATAATGGGTGAGATGCACCGCGTTGCCCACACGTTCGTACCGCAGTCGCAGCAGTCCCAGGTAGTAGTACTGCGCCAGGTAGAAGCGCAGCAGCAGCAGCGCATGGAAGCTTATGTAGCTGTTCCCGATCCGAAAGGAGCGCAGAAAGGCCATCGCCGCTTGTTCAGCCCCGACTGGTTACGCCATGGTTCTCCATCTATGGGCAAACCATCGAAATGGGTCTCATTTGTTTGGGTAAGACAGTTATCGCAGAGCAATTATAATTAAACGTACATACATACATATACCACTAGAACGCGCCATGCATTTAGTTAGGCCTCTTGTACGAGCTTAATACCCTGCACAACTGTTGAGGTCAATCAAGCGACCATGATGATCGATCACATTCATAGTTCAGATTCACAGAGAATGGTTCGAATGGTTCATTGTTGTTTCCCAAGCAGATCCTTGAATATAACCTTCCATTTGACACTCTTTACGGTAAACATATGGACAGAGATTCATTAAAAATTGAGTATAAGAGAAAGTGCAATCCGAATTGTGTAACTAATAATTATTCAAGAGCCAGAAAGTGGAAAGTTTTGCGAAATTGTGAATTCGAGCTCTTGGGAAAATTATGTTAATATTTTCATAAGATGTATCTGAAGAAAGTCAAGTGCTGAAGCAAAAGATGGGCGCAGCAACGTGTTAATTAAAAAGTTCGCTTGAAAGCAATCTGCGGGCTTGCGAAGGATCGTCGCATGCTCAGGGGACCAACCGCCGCGCGATGACATTGAGCTAAACTTTCCGATTGGGCAGGGGGGACGCCAGGAGCCATGAGAGGGGCGCAGAAAATGTTTTCGAGTGGCCGCTGCGAATAAGTTCAAAAAATGGCAACTCTTTGCCAAGTTTGTCGCCACAGAAAACGAAACGGAAAAAATTAAACCAAAACAGACAACAAAAAAACGAAAAATATAGATAAAAATATGTGAGCGGGCCAATGCATAAAACATTGGAAGGTCTGCCAACCGCAGACACCAACGAGCTGCGGTTGAGTTGTGGTCAGGCTTAACAGTGTTCTGGCCGTTGTTGTTGCTGGCAACAGCTCCTGGTCATTATTGATGCCACTGGCGACACGACGCCGCTGCCCCGGGCAGCGGAAATTGGAAAAGTTCTCTCTGATGGTCTCTGTTCAAATATCAAGGAATACTTTCTATCTAAATAAAGCAAGTGCTTGAGAACTATAAAGTTAATTGAAGAACTTTTAATAGTTAGCTCTAACAATCAGAGACAATGTGTTCAACTTTTCTATAGCTTATCTATAGCTAATTTTATAGAGAATACATGTGAAATTTTAGCTTCTTTTCTTAGCCATAAATATTTTAGGTCTCTTAAATCTTTACAAACAACAAAACTATTTCAAATATTTAAGTAATCGTCACAAATTTGTATGTGTTTTTCCGTTTCAAGGCATTTCAAATTTAATCGACTCCATGCCTTATCAGGGAATCCCCTCCTTTCTCTCAAAAACGGCCTGTTTTATTCAATTGCTTAGTCGAATTACTTACCGCATATTCGCCTCAAGCTCTCTTCGAGCTTCCCATTGAAATAATTCAGCGGATACATTTTTGAAACTTTCTCAATTGGTCAGAACAGAATTCATATAAATGTATATATAACATAAATAATATATTAAGAATTTATTTCAATCGCCAGAAAACAGCTGTTTGAGAGCTTCATAAGTTAGTCTCACCCCCATCTAATTGAGCTTTTGGGACACTAAGAGAGCAATCAGGGGAGGCTTTTTAAAAGCTTTAGCTCCATTGGTAAAATGTTGGCGCGCTTTTCGAACCGGTTAACCGTTTAAAGTAGGAGGAAAACGTCGAAAATAGGAGAAATTACGATGTTTCACAAAAGAGAGCTGTTTAAGTGGTTTAAACTATAAAGCAACCTTATCTCTATGAATTACTTATCAACTTATTTAAGTTGGCTCAATTGACTCAATTCTCAGGAATAATGTTAGCTGCTATTCCTTAAAAATATCGCAAATCTTATAGTTCTAATGCACTCTGATCAATTTATGCAATTGTAAAACGTTTCAAGAACAATCCAAGAAAATATATAGAAAAAAAGATAGCTCCGACCACACCCTCTGCCTAGCTGCTGTCCGCAATGTCGCGACGCAACCAGTCGAGTAGAGCATCCCGAGCACACTCAGCATCCGCATTGAGGCACTGCAGCTTGGAAATCTCATCCAACCAGTTGCCTATTATATAGCGCTTGTTGCATGGCATAACGCCCAGGGCTCGCAGGGTTTTGAGGCAGTACAACTGCAAGCGAGGGTTTAGCTTTGTGGACATACGACGAGCTACGTGACAGATCAACAGAGTGAACTCCCGACTGCGCCACAGGGAGCGCTTGCTGTGGAGCCCATTCAGCAGAGCCAGCATAATGAACTCGAAACTGAGGACCTTTTGATCGGGCAGTTTCTTTTCCTCTTTGATATAAGTATCCTCGAACACCTCAAAGATCATCTTGACGCCATCGACTTCATCGAAAAGGCGCTGCCCCTCTGTGCAGCGCAGCAGCAAAGCAAAGGCTTTGCAGTTCAAGTCCCAAAACCTTGGCAACCGATTTACAATACGCGAGTGTAGTAGTTGGAATAAGCCCATTTCAATACCCTGCTCAGGCATTACCTCAAGCATGTGACAGAGATGGTGCCACAGGTTTATCGAGAACAAAGGCTGACAAGGGTCTTGCTTAAAGATAGTCGCCACTGACCTCAAGTTCTCGTCATCTTTAAGCATAATTCCAAGCACTAGCCAAAAGTGAGATTATAAATCATTAAAGGAACTCTACCATTAAACTATGTGTACCTTTCGGCTTGCCCGTCAAATTACGGAGGATCTCGGCGGCCAATTTTTCCTTGATGGGTTCTTTCTGTCTGATCATTGCATAAAATTGTATCATTAAACATTTTCGATTGACAATGTGCTCCGCACCATTCAAATTGCGAGAGATAATGTCTGTAGATGTCAAAGCGTTTGCGTAAATACGTATTATTTTAGGATTACGATTTACTTACTGAAAATCTTCAAATACATCTCCATTTCATTATACTGCTCCTGATGAATATTCAAGCGAATGCGCATAAATGCGTTCTTTACTCTGAAATATTTTTTGAAATGTATTATTATTAACTAATTAATGTATTATTATTAACTAATAACGAAAGTGCTCTAAAAACGCCTTGCATGGTAAAATATATATTAATGCCTTCCTTACTTGCGAACGATATCCATTTCGACTATGGCACGCTGTGCATTCAACGGATTGAGTAAGAACTCCGTCAGCGAAACAACCGCCCGCCAATGAGTAAGCCTATTATCGCTATCCATTTCCTTCATTAGTTTGGGCAGCGCGAATATTCCATATGCCAGCTGAGCTCGGTCTGCAAAATAAGTCGAGCTCTGCACACAGCTTTTTTGAAATTTTTCACAACAGTCGCGTTTTTCCCTGAATGTTTGCCATGCTGCATATTTTCAGAAAAATATTTTATTATAAAAGAATAAATTGTGCAAGTAGACATACCTTGATTCTGTAGGCAGTTGATTGTCTTTGGCATCATTACATTTTTGATTTCATGCTGCAAAAAATTATTGCGATATTTTTCCAGTTCTGTCCACATTTTGGACTAAAATATTGAAATAATTATTAAATATTGATAATTAACTATATACGGATTATTTTGATTTAAAATGCAAATGTTTTGAACTTAAGTTCAAATGCAAATGGCGCTATAGGCATTGCCATCGTTGCCATATTTTTCGAGCATTCACATATGTAAGTCAGCTTTTTCATATAAAAATACTAAAATATTCTATGCATAAAAAATTGAATTGAAGCAAATAAATGAGATTAGCTAATTTTTGTACCGCGGCTTTTGTATAATACATTTTCATTTTACACAAAAAAATCTTTCTTTTTGAAAATTGTTACTGTTGGTCACACTTAATTTCTTTGTCATATGTTTGTGCTGTTACCTCTGTCGCAGTCGCCGTCTCTGTCGACGACGCTGACGCTGACGCTTTCGTCGGTTCCGTTGTCGTTGCCATTTCTGTTGCCGTTGTCGTCAGTTTGTTTTTATCCATCTGTGCCGGTCGCCAGGCCCAGATCTCCGTTGTTGTCGGACGCTTGAAAATTCGACTAAAGTTTTGTTGCGCGCGCAATTGTTGTTCTTTTTATTGTCGGTTTCGACATTCTTTTCCATATTATTACACGCCGGTCGCACGATGGCGTATGTGTGCGTGTGATTCTGCATGTGTATTGTACTGCTAAGTGCATGCATCTGTGTCTACGTCTATGGAAACGCAGACAACAAAAGAAAAGTTGCCGGTCCACCTTCAGCGCTTCCTTTCCCTCGCCCGATACCGTTATTCGCACTGCCAAAATAACTTATCGAATTTCCCAAAAACAAGTTGAATATTTTACAACTCAACATTTTACACAACAAACTGGACCAACAGTTTCGCACAATGGCCTTAATAAGACTGGCAAGGTATGTAGTAACAGGGGAAACTGAAGACATTAATTATATTAAATGAAATAAAAATATACTGCGTTGCTTTCCATAGATATAGACAGATTTGTGCCCTAAGCAGAGGGGTTCTCTCCCTTGGACACTGCCAAAATACATCTGCTGTTTTCAAGTGGATTTATCAATATAGCCAAATTCCTTCCAGATACGTACATATGTACATAAAGTATTGCTCATGCACGTGCTGGCTCTTCTAGGTTGAAAATTGTTTTTATCGATTTGCGAGTGCTGCGAGAGGAAAGTCCAAGAACTCAAACATACTCTATTAGCCCCACACATATACATATACATTCTCTAGACATATACACATATGCGTTGCAAACAAGCTTCGTATAAAAGCAGAAACTAGATGCATACGAAAACGCAATACCCTACTCTGTCCACATTGCAGCAGTAACTGGGTGCAGCTTAGAAATGCCCCTCCCCCTTTCTGGTAAATCTTAACTGTCGCGACGAATTTGAAATATGAGATACTTCTCGAATTGATCTTGAAAACCGACCATCCGTATTGAAATGTAACAAATAGTGAAACATGGAAATGCTTGCTAAAAGTATTGTCAAATATACATATTTAAATATACTGTAATTTTAAAGCCTGCTGGGATGTATTTTTTTGCTTTTTTTTTTTGGAAATTTATGTTCAAATGCACTGCGAAAAGCGCTCGCCAGCAGCAGCGACGCTATGTGCGAAGTCGACGTCAGTCGCGACGCTCTTTAACCGTTTAGTTCATTGCTTTTCGCTTCTCGCCCAATGTTTACCGTAACGTTTAGCGTGAAGATTGCTGAGATTGTTGTTGCTGTTGCCTTTACAGGTTATTGTTTTGTTATGTTCTTTATTTTTCTTTTTGTAGTTCTTGTTGCTTTGACGAGACGCAATTGGCGATTAAACCGCAGCCATATGCACTAGAGTGAGCGAACTTGTGATGAGCTTTCGGCTTAAAACAGGAATCCCTAACTGTTTAGTAAACACATTCATTTGTTTGTTTTTTTTTTTTTTTGTTTTGTTTTGTTTTACTATAATTGTTTCGAGCTGCCTCATTGGTCATTGCACTGTAACAGCTATGGCCCTGAGAAAGCAGACTTCGCTGCACTCCGCCACGCCCTTACTTTGTCTGGACGGATGTTCGTTTACATTACGCACGTGCAACGGTTCAGTTGAAATGATGATAACATTCAGTAAGATCTTAGCACGTCAAAATGATTTCATTGAAGACGTGCTGCCTGGAACTAGATTTGTTTTTCTATTTATAGAGTTGTTTTTAATTTGTAATTCTGGTTTCATTTTCAATCGCATAGAGTGTCTAATTAATTTATTACCTCATTGAGGTAGACCCTCCTTTAGTCAGAACCTATAAAGAGATGAAATTATCATCCAGATGCCATCGCGCATTTGGGAATATTAATGCTGAAGAACATAGCATTATTTCGCACAGTGCATGGACGGACATTCGCTTTTGTGTTCGCTTTCCTATTGCTCAATAGAACGCGGCCACAAGTAAATAGCGACACTTCAATTGGGCCCACTTGGAGTTTGCCGCTCTAAAAATAACTCTAAATGCGTTCTTTACTCTGAAATATTTTTTGAAATGTATTATTATTAACTAATTAATGTATTATTATTAACTAATAACGAAAGTGCTCTAAAAACGCCTTGCATGGTAAAATATATATTAATGCCTTCCTTACTTGCGAACGATATCCATTTCGACTATGGCACGCTGTGCATTCAACGGATTGAGTAAGAACTCCGTCAGCGAAACAACCGCCCGCCAATGAGTAAGCCTATTATCGCTATCCATTTCCTTCATTAGTTTGGGCAGCGCGAATATTCCATATGCCAGCTGAGCTCGGTCTGCAAAATAAGTCGAGCTCTGCACACAGCTTTTTTGAAATTTTTCACAACAGTCGCGTTTTTCCCTGAATGTTTGCCATGCTGCATATTTTCAGAAAAATATTTTATTATAAAAGAATAAATTGTGCAAGTAGACATACCTTGATTCTGTAGGCAGTTGATTGTCTTTGGCATCATTACATTTTTGATTTCATGCTGCAAAAAATTATTGCGATATTTTTCCAGTTCTGTCCACATTTTGGACTAAAATATTGAAATAATTATTAAATATTGATAATTAACTATATACGGATTATTTTGATTTAAAATGCAAATGTTTTGAACTTAAGTTCAAATGCAAATGGCGCTATAGGCATTGCCATCGTTGCCATATTTTTCGAGCATTCACATATGTAAGTCAGCTTTTTCATATAAAAATACTAAAATATTCTATGCATAAAAAATTGAATTGAAGCAAATAAATGAGATTAGCTAATTTTTGTACCGCGGCTTTTGTATAATACATTTTCATTTTACACAAAAAAATCTTTCTTTTTGAAAATTGTTACTGTTGGTCACACTTAATTTCTTTGTCATATGTTTGTGCTGTTACCTCTGTCGCAGTCGCCGTCTCTGTCGACGACGCTGACGCTGACGCTTTCGTCGGTTCCGTTGTCGTTTTTAATTTGTAATTCTGGTTTCATTTTCAATCGCATAGAGTGTCTAATTAATTTATTACCTCATTGAGGTAGACCCTCCTTTAGTCAGAACCTATAAAGAGATGAAATTATCATCCAGATGCCATCGCGCATTTGGGAATATTAATGCTGAAGAACATAGCATTATTTCGCACAGTGCATGGACGGACATTCGCTTTTGTGTTCGCTTTCCTATTGCTCAATAGAACGCGGCCACAAGTAAATAGCGACACTTCAATTGGGCCCACTTGGAGTTTGCCGCTCTAAAAATAACTCGGCATCCCCTGAGTCGGTCGGATCAACTCCTTTCCGTGTGTAATTGGAATTGGAATTGTAATTGAATTTAATTGGGAGTGAACGCCGAGAGTCTGCACAGCTCTGGGGCCAAAACTCTCGCGACAGTTTCAGGGCAATTGAAGTGAAGCTGTAAAAGTGCAGTCTACATTCACATGTCTCTCTGCATCTGTGCCTCCATCTGTATCTGTGCATGTGCAAGTGCATAACATATAGATGACGCTGCCAATGCAGCGCTTGTTGTTTGTGTGGCCCGATTACGTCCAAGGGGAAATGGGGAACATGGACATGGACAGCATGGACTTTTTAGAGTTTTAACAACAATTGAAACTGCAAAAGCGAATGCAAGTACATACTGATAATAATTGTAATCTAAATGTCTACTTAAGCTGCATGCACATAGCCTTGCATGTATCTATAATTATAGTACTTACGCTCGTGTACGCATCTACAGATGTACTTGATCGTGCGTAAATGTCTGATACTTAAGCGCTTTTCATTCATTTCAATTAACCAAATATTTCCCCATTCTATAAGTACACCTCGCGCATTATTTGATCACCTGACCGAACTTGCAAAACCCATTAATAGCTGAACTAGGAATTTTATTAACTAAATCTCAATAAGGAAGCTAATAGTTCAAGCCGATCTGTCACAACAACAACAACGATGATGTAAATAATATGTATATGTACTGTATACTGTTACATATAATTATTCATGTGATCATGGGATATTTGTGCTAAGGCTAAGCAAGTGCTTTGCTCTCGACTAATTTAATTATGAATATTTTATTAATCAAAATATAATGCATGCTCTATTCCGATTACTTTTTGTTTTCTTGTCTTTCCTAATATGAGCTGCGCCTTTGTTGCTCCCTTCGCCTTGTTGTCTTGCCCCCAACCCATCCTGCGCTCTTCACAAAATCATCTTGATTGAAATATGCCCAAGTCAGTCGAGAATTGTCACCGAGTCGCTGTAGGTCGAAAATCGATCCGAAATGTGGCACTTGATAGATCAATGGGAAACTCTAGCCGTGCACATGTAAGTGAATAAAAAGCTAATAAAGACTTGACTCGATCTGTTCAAAGGTTATTCGACAATCGTTGTTGTTTCTATTTTCTTTGTAATGCTGCCAGACGTTGAATTTCATAGGACCATACAAATTTAATACAAAATAGAGAGACAAAGGACTCTCAAGATTGAAAAGTGGTTAAATATTTGAATAATTAGGAGAACACAAATGCAAATATCTTCCACAGCTTGTGGAAGATATATCGCCACAAAGTTAGCTTAACTATT